>JAUZTB010000135.1:25000666-25010940 GCA_034780895.1 Rhynchobatus australiae
CGTCTTTGGAATGTGGGAGGAAACCGGAGCACCCGGAGGAAACCCACGCAGACACGGGGAGAACGTAAAAACTCCTTTACAGACAGCGGCAGGAATTGAGCCTGGGTTGCTGGTGCTGTCATAATGTTATGCTAACCGCTACACAACTGTGCCGCCATCTTCTTAGGCTCCTGCACCATGCTGCTATAATCCTGCTTTCAGAAGTCTCCTCAAAATCAATTGTATGAGCACCTCACCTATTAACTAATCCATACTTCTTCCTATTTACTATCCTTATCAATGTAAAGGACTCTTCTCCTTTTATATATTTTATTGAACCTGAAGAGTTCCCTGGAAATGAAATTATTGACGCCCTGATGCTACATGCATTGTAGATCTGAGTTTGGTGTTTGTTCCCTGAACAACAAGGGTCATCATTAACATCTGAATGCTCAGAGGAGAGCACAAGTTCCGAGTTTGCTAGTGACTGAAAGAGCCTTCAGACATTTCCTTACCCCACAATCCCAAACACTTCATGTTCAATTTATTAGTTCCTCAGTTATCTTGTAATCTCTCTTACTCTTTTCAACATTACTAGTATTCCAGTAGGAAACCCAGCTCTTCACCTTGAAACTCTTCAAGATTTCTTTGTATTATTTATCATTAAAAGAACATTGATAGTGATTGTAAGACACTTTCTTTACTCTTCTCTTAAGTCTAAGTAAACACATTAGACATATTCCCAAAGGCCAGTAATATTAAACTCAAGCTACACATCCGTCAGTGTCTCCCAGTCCTTTACAGCTTTTTGAGAAAGGTCCCTACGGTCTTTCGTGAGCTAATGGCCAAAAAAAAAAGCAAGCACACACACAGACGAAGAGGGAGCTGCAGTGTCAGCATGTAGCAGCATTGAATTGTCAGCCAACAATTCAGAGCCTCGGTGCTAAATAAACAACGACCTCAAGCAAAGGGAATGTTGGCCCATCCATTGTGTCGAACAAGGGCAGGAAGGGGCAGTGATCCATCTCCACAGGAATCACTGTCAACTGGCTTTAGGGCCTTAGGTTACTAACAATAAATAATCACAGGAACTGCTGCACAATCACATCATGCCTTGCTGTCCCATTACTAAGCTTTCTAAGCTTTTATTGTCTAGCCAGCTAAATGTCTGACATGCATGAAGACCTTACACTGCACTCCAAAGATTTACCAACCCAAATTAAGAGAGATCCACCCTAGCGATTTCATCCATTGAAAGCAAAGACCTTGAATTTATATGGCCCCTTTCATGTCTTCAGGATGCCCAAAAGAAATATGTTGAAAGTACAATCACTGAAACTGAGTAGGGCAAAATTAACAGCTAAATTCCACATGTTTTGTGACACAAGAGACTACAGATGCTGGAATCTGGAGCAACAACCAATCTGCCGGAGGAACTCAACGGGTCGAGCAGCATCTGTGGGGTTGGGGGCAGGGGAAGGAATTGTCAACGTTTCGGGACGAAACACTGCATCAGGGTTCTTTAAAGAGAACAATGACATTTTTCTTGGGCATTTCAGCAGCCACTTGGCACACAAGATCACAACTACCTAGAAACTGGACTTCACACATTTTTTGGTGCATTTAAACTGTGCATTTATTCCCAGTTCCCAATTTACCCAATTCAACTAACAGGAAGAAGAGTCTCTTAATTTGGGAAAATCACAGTGGAAAAAAGTGTTCAGGTGATTTTAACCCATATGCATTTGTTATCATTTTGGCTGCATGTTTCCCTTCAGTGGCTGGCTGCAAAGCTCATACAATCATTCCCGCAATGACTTCGGGAAGTGAGTCAGCTCTTCAAGGGATAGACTCCATAGCAGCCACAGTGCATTAGCACAAAGGCCATCATGAATAGGAGGGAAAAGGGTTAGGAGAAGTGGGTATTTGGAGACCTGCGATCCATATGAACACTCCACACCTGTTGGTCTGGAGTTCCTGTTCCATATCTTTTGCATTTTAGCCTCTAACCATTTTAGGAGCTAATCTTCACCCTAAACTTCCTGAGATAAAATTAGAAAAGTAAAGAGAAAAATAAATATATGGATTGACCTTCATGCTATGAGGGTCCCCAAACCACTGAGAGATATGGGAACATTACAGTGGCCCATGATCACAACATTGTATATTTAATACAGGAATATTATGAACTTTGTCAGTGGTTCCTGTGGACAAGAGCGCAGCATCGAGAAGTGATTGTTGCAGAATCTGTGGCCAAAGCATCAATGTGCCAGCAGGGACCTGTAACCCACAATGGCCACTGGATTCTTCCAGCTCTGAGATGATTGTGCAAACCGATCCAGACTGGGCTTGACATCTGATACCTTCACATTAAGAGCTACAGAAATAACTAGGGAAAAAAAAAGACTAATTTATACACAACGCTGTCCACTATATTTAATAGCATTTTCTGCAAAGGGTACTCAAAAATAAATCGAGCTGTTGCCAAAGCCCAATGCATGCTCAACAGCCAAATGCATGATCACAGCTCTTATGTGGGTAATCCTGTCTAGTTGTCTACTGGGTTGGAAAATGTTTGTATTTAACAATATGGCTCTGTGTGTCCTCCAGACGTGGAGTGAAATGTTTATTTTTAATTGACTAAACACATGCCTTTGGATATTTTGAGAACTCTGGTAATATTACTGCCTCTGTCACAGTTCCAGTAACCAAGAGGAACTTTGGCCGTGGGTCTGGTGTCCACAGGCCTGACTGGTAACTTCCCAGAATTGTACCTACAGGACCCAGGGAAGTACTGTGAAGGCACTCCCTCATGGATTCAGCTCTATTGACCTTCTTTTAGCTACTGGGTTTCCCAAAGCCTTGGAAACCCATCTGCCTGTGGTTAAACATAGAAAGGCTGTTAAGATAAGGCAAGCAACCTCTTTATTATAATTAAGTGGCCAACCACTTCCCATGACGAGATTGTCCCTCTCCCTCCAACACCCTACATCCCCCAGTGAAATGGTTGGACTTAAAAGCAAGTTTAGTTCCTGTCCTATATCTTTTGCATTTTAGCCTCTGACATGATCCTAACCAGTTTTATGAGCTAAGTTTCACCCCAAACTTTGAAATAAAATGAGTAAAATAAACTGAAAATTACATATATGGATGGGCACATATTGTTCCTTTATCAGGACTTCAAGCTATGCATCATTTTTAAGTTTATATGCTTTTTTAGCTTAAATTATTGTTTCTTGGTTTGCTTCTTTCTTAATTCTATTGCAACCATGCTACATGGGACTTATTCTCACTGCATGGAGTTATTGCTGCATCATAAACACTCTTCCTGCAAGTTGGGCTTTGATTTAGCATCATGGGCTTTACTCCTGCAGCATAAACCTTGGGCTCCATACTATGCATGTATCTCGTTGTTATAAGCCTGGCCCTGTTCCTTTTCACTCATTCCTGCAATACAGGCCTTGCTGGCATGCCTGGCATCTACTGCCCATCTCCAATTGTCCTCAAGAGGGTAATAGTGAGCCACCTTCTTGAATATCATAGTCTGTGTGCAGAGGATCATCTCAACCACCTGTCAGGTAAAGAATTCCAGGATTTAGACCAGCAGTGACGAAAGAAAAGTAATACAACTCCCAATCAGGATGGTACATGACTTGAAGGGGAACTTGCAGATGGTAGAGTCTCTATGTGCTGGCTGCCTTTGATCTTATGGAAGAGTTTGTGGCTTTGAGGTACTGCTTAGGAAGCCTTGGTAAGTTGCTGGTGTGCATCCTGTAGACAATAAACAATACAGTCATGATACACCAGTGCTGGAAGATGTGAATATTTAAGGCTGTACATCAGATGTGAATCCAGTGGCTCTTTTGCCCTGGACAGTGTCAAGCTCCTTAAGTGCTGTTGCAGTCATGTGGAGAGTATTCAGTCACACTCCTAACTTATTTCATTTAGATGGTTGGAAGACTTTGTGGGGCCAGGATGTCAGTTACTTTTTGCAAAGTACCGAGCCCTGACCTGTTTTTAGAGGCATCATACTTACGTGGTTGCTTATGTTAAGTTTCCTGTCAATGGTTACATGCAGGATGCTGATGGTTGGGGGCTTTATGATGGTGATGCTGCTGAATTTCAACAGGTTGTTAGGCTTTCTCTGGTGGGAGTTGGTCATTTCCTGACGCTTATGTGGCATGAATATTACTTGCCATTGATCAACCCATACCTGCATATTATAAAAGGTCTTTCTCCAGGTGAACAGAAGCACTCTGAATGGAACCGAACACCCTGATGATCAATGAGCACCCTCACTGCTGAACTTATGATAAAGTGAAGGCAGCGGCAAAGGCAGATGGTTGGGTTTTGGACAATGCCCTGAGGAAGTTGTACAATTATATCCCAGAGCTGAGTTCTTTGCCATCAAACATTCACATCATCTTTCTGTATCACAGATCTTGGTTCTGCCTTATTGACCTTGGCTCTGTATCAAGGCCAGCACTTAGACAATGTTATAAAATCAACAAACTGCTTCCCTGGCTAGACTCTACTTTGTATTCTGCAAAACTGCAGATTTTAAATCAAATATCAATCATTGTCCATGAGGTGAACATGTCACAAATCAGAAAGAACATCCATTGATGCTTCTGCCATTTGTAAGGAATTACAGGAATGCAAGTTACTATTCTTGGAAAGGAATCTAAATGAAGTTTTCCTGAATGCCAGCTGTTTAGGGAGTTGGAGGGTCCAGTAGTTGCAAGAGGGCAGGTTCAGAGCATGAAACAATTATTTAGGTTCTAAACAGTTCCAACACAGTCACTACCTTCATTCCCACAATGCCATTTTGCTGGAAATTCCTCAGTGCTCTAGCAGCAGGTGGAAGCCCAATCTATCTCTCTCCCATTTTAAACTACTGAGTTGTGACAATACTAGCACCAAATGTGATGCAGACAGTTCCCAACGGAGACAGGAGACCAATTACCACTGGATCAAAAGATTGTGCTTCGAGAACACAAATTGTAAGCTGACACTGCAATGCAGTGGGGAATGCTGCACTTTCAGAGGCTCTGTACTGACAAGACATTAAACTAAAGCACTGCCTACCTCTACAGTGGACCTAAAATGTTCCATGGTATTATCTGAAGGACAGCAGTGGATGTCTCCCAGTGTGCTGTTCATCCATCAATCAAAAATCACTCATTAAACCAATCTAGATTAAAAGTATTACTGTGATTATGAAACTCCTAGATTGCATTTAAATAAATTATCTGGTTCACTAATATCCTTTAGGAAAGGAAATCTGCCTAAAGGATATTACTCAGTCAGGCCTGCATGGAGTTCCAGACCCATTACAATGTGAATGACTTTTAATTGCCTCTGAAATGGCTTAGCAAGCCATTCAATTCAGGGGCATTAGGAGTGGGTAATAAATGCTGCCTTCGTCCTGTGAATGGACTTAAAACCAAATAAATTATTTCAGTGTTTTAACATCTTGCTGCTTGTGGTAGTTTACTGTGCTTAAATTGGCTGTCATATTTCTTATAATACCACTATGGCTGCATTTAAAAGTACTTTATTCTCTGTGGGACTTCCTACGGTTGTTAAAGGTATTTTCTTTATTTGATTCAGGATACATGCAGGTGCCATAGGCATCAGTGGATTGTTAATTCCCGATGTCCTATGCCTACAGCAGTGGGCAATATGCCAGGTAAAGGTTAGGCATAGAATATGACCAACAGTGACATACAGAGAATGGCAATAGTTTACTCATGTTCATTCAGTAAGGCTTAAACATGCATCCTTGTATGCTACCACTGACAAACTGGTGGGCAGGCACATGGACACCCTTTAGAAACTTTTTTTGGGTTCATTCTTATGTGTGAGCCTAAACACTATAAGAACGATGGCATGTTTGACCATATGCCATATGGCTGAGACTAAGGTCCAAGTATGAGTAACTAATACATTAGAGTCATCGTAAATGGGATCTCAGAATGATATTCCTTTCTCTATCTTGGCATTTATAATGTATATTGAAATCTTGTCAACTATTATGTACTGATGTAACAAGAAACATCATCTGTTCAGTGTTTTTACTATAGGGAATCATCTCCAAAAATTTCACAGAAGTGTAAAAAAAAATTGACATTGAAGCTAAAGAGGAGATAGCAGCATAGGTGACCAAATCTGGATCAAAGTAGTAAGGAGATGAAGAAATTCAGGGAGGGAATTCCTGAACTTTGGCCCTAGAAATCTAAAGGCACAGTATAAATAGAGAGATGCACAAGAGTCTAGAGTTGGAGAAATGTATTCTTGGAGAATTGTAAGATAGGAGAAGGTTTCAGAAGTAGGAAGGAAGGATAAGTTTGAGTGATTTCATCTGGAGGATGGGAGTTTTAAAAAATGAGGCATTAGTAAACTGAGATCCAGTGTAGTAATGATGATTGTTAACCCATTATATTTATTCATTCATTTTCTCGGTTATTTCTTATTCCTCTAGCACACTAGTCACTTAATTCCACTAATCTAGATTTAGATTTGTTTCAATTATAGTTGCTGTGAAATTTTGTTTCTACCATGAAAAATGGTAAACTGAAGCTATTAAGCATTTATAGTTTCTTTATTAATTGTCCCTATGGCTCCAAGAGTAGAAGCTACAGTTTGGTCAACCATACATAATAACCAGTTCCAGGGTCATTCTTATCTGGAGTGCCAGGATTTGCTTCAAACATACCAGGATGAGACAGACAAGTCAAGTATTCAGTTGCTGCAGACAGTCATGTTTGGTTCTAATGTCTGCTTGGTCAAATAGCCTGCCTTTACTCACATATGACAAGGGGCATACAAGAAAGGGACTTGAGGAACACTGCCACTGGTGGAATTAGTTCTTTAGAAAAGGAGCGAGATATGTGTAGAGAGAAAAGAACTTCAAGTTTGGATGCTGAATAAAGAAGTCATAGAGATAAGTTCTATTTAAAACTTAATCAGCAAGTGGCGAGTCACATTTTAATTCTTGTGCCAGTACTGTAAAAGCATCTGCTTTCAAACAACATTTTTACCCTTCCCCAGCTACCCCACCCCCATCACCCCTTTCATCATTCCTCTCTATTCAGAGCCAGTTAAACTACATCAGACAGTTCTTTTGGTAACACTATAGAACTCCAGCATGCGCACACACTCCCACGTTAACTTCAGCTCACACCATTTCTGTTTTTACTGAAAAGGAAAACTTCCTCTCCATTCCCAATACCGAAATTTCAAAATAACATTCCGTATATCGCACCGTTAAGTTACTCTATAAACTTCCCCAGCCCTTTAAACCAGTCTGCTCTTCCAAGTTCACTACATTATATACTTCCCTACTCACCCACTATCCAGACTTAAACAGTTACTCCGAAATCTCTTCCTAAAGCTGTTTCCTTTGTGATCTCTCTTCCCACTTTTCTATCTTCTCTGGAATATACCTTTGACATGTCCCTTAATGCTTCTTTAAATTTTTGCTCAGTATGAGATTTTTTGCTTTCTTGTTGATTTTAGACTATAGTCAGCAGAATTTGTAGTCATTTGTAGCACCAATCACATTAAAAAGTCCTAAAGCTAAATTATGTATTAATTTGTTAAGTAGGCAAAAACACTATATAAACTTCAGTTCATGGTGTCTGTGCCATTTGTAATGTTCTCTTAGAAATGAGCTTGAAAAGACTCCAGAGCTTTATACATATGGTTTGTATTCATCAGGAATTTTAGCACACACCATGTAGCTGTCAATTACAACAACATTTCCAGGTCAGAGGAAACAGTCTTCAAGCTTCCCTGAACTTAACTATTCAGTTATGACAATATTTGTACAATTATTTCTTAAACGATGGATATAGTTGACTACTGTCTAACAGAGTCTTTGGCACTGCAGTTATTATTTAACCCAGATTGAGCCTTCATCTATAGCATACAGCAGCAACATACAAATAAAAACATTAATTTTTTTTATAATAGTTCCTCACCTACTGTGAGAAGGCCGTCATATAGCTGAAATGGCTGGCAACGATCATGCCCTGAGTTTCTGCCTTTGTGACAACAGATTATCATATCTTCCCCAAACTTTACAGAACAATGTTCTGTACTAATATTGCCAACCCTTCTGCGAGTAATTCTGTTGTTAAATGCAATTATAAATTATCTTCATACAAAAGAGTTTTTTTTGTTTTAAACGCATCGTTTCATATCTAAAAGGAAAGATCTTTAGAGAAAAGCAGGAGAGAGATTTACAACCCCCTTCCAAATCTCATACCTCCAATGAAGCTTAAATCAGATATGCATCTCATTTTTAAGTGAGCTTCAGGCAACTTTCAAAAACTCTATATGGAAACAGTTGAATTCCTAAATTGAAAGCTGTTGCCTGTGCTCTGTTACTACTGATGTGTTTTATATAGAGTGTCCAGAAACTGTTTTATGCTTGGGCAGACTGATTATGGTCTGCAGAATAGCAAGAATCTACTGAATCTTCAGTCAGCTGGTGGATACTAGTCTCAGGTCGAGAGCTAAAGTAACATGAGCCCCTATTCTTTGCTATGCAATTTAATTAATGGTCCATGCCAATATTACAAATAGGGCAAATTATTTACATTAATGAATTAGAAAATTGTCTGATGATTAATGATTAGCAAATATTCACTGATTCATAAATCATAAATTTAAAGTCCTTGTAGCGCATCGATTACATCCCTTATGCTCTGCTTTTCTATAAAATCCCACTTCAATAAGACTTTAACAAATCCCTTAAAATTCACAAGTAATATAGAGCTCACCAAAATCCTTAACTTCACTTTTCAGTCTTCTTTGACTTTTTAAAAACACAGAATTCCAGTTGAAAGGTTTGAGTTCTGAGTAGTTCTAATGGTAGGTGGAAGGAGACCTGCTCCCAGCTGTGTCTGTCTTTTTTTCAGGCTCAGGGAAAATGCCGACAGCTGATTCTATCAGTGTGCTATGTTTGGGAGGATAAGCTAGCTCTATTTATAGGGATTTGGAAGCCTGGCTGCTCCATCAGGCTGAGTCAATCACTGCTTCCAGAAGTCATTGGAAGACTCATGCTGTTGACATCCCTGCAAGCCAAGCATGCTGATGGCACCTGCTCACTGGGCTGAGCTCATGGTCACAATAAGGGCATGAGTTCTCGGCCAACCTGATGGCAGGAATCCAGCCCACTTCCGGCTCCTCTTTAACATGTTAAAAAATGGCTTGATAAGCAAATGACAATGACATCACAGTCACTCAGATTTCTTGGAGATATGATTGTTTCCTGTGGACCAACAAATAATCATCATATCACCAGATGCCAAATCAGAAAAACAGAGACGAAATCCAAGAAAACAGATGACAAATTTTTCTGGCACATCACGTCACAATACAAGAACCTACAATTCTCCCTCTCAACTGTCTATCATTTTATATAAAAACTATCTGAACCTTTTGATTAACTTCTAGTCTGTAACTCACTTTTAGGTATCCATTTTCCTTTCTGAGAAAGTATTGAGCCACTCAATTAGATTTTAAAGTTATAGCATTTATATCTTTGGTCTTTGGCATTAAGCAGGTACTGGTATATGGCAGTACTCTCTCTTCAATAACATAATCAATAGCTCCAAATGTCAGGCAGGTTGTACAATAGGGACAGATAGTCCATCATTTATTCATATCAGAGACCAGAAAAAAATTCATTCTACGGGTTCATTATTTTAAATTTTGTTATTCCTTTATGAATATTTAGTGCTTTCTTTGCATGGACCCTGAAACCTTTGACCTGGACTCAGCACAACCCATGATCAACATGTATCCTTACAGGAGAGCTGGAGGTAGGGTTGGTGGTGGTGGGAGAGAATGGGGAGCAGCTGGGGGTAGAGAAATTATTATGCCTGTCATGGATGTGCAGTAACTCTGATCGCAACAAATCTATTGAGCCTAGTGTTCGATGCATCAATCCTAATTAGATTTTTAACATATCCTGATATACAAGACTCATCATCTCTTGTGTAGTCCCAATCTGTTGACTTGAGTATCCATCAGGTTCTTTTCTTTCTCTCCACTTGCAAAGATTCTTTCTCCCCAATAATGAAGTGCTAGTATTTTCCTAAGGTACAACTCTAACCGTTGAAGCCAAACATCTATCATTAGCAGGTCATATATGAAAATGATTTCTGAGGTGTTACTTGGCTGATAGGGCATCACAATTTATGGTATCCAAGTGGCAGAATGCTCCTTAATATTTTTCCTTAATCTAATTTGGTGATTTTCAGAAATAGGATTGCATGCAAGTA
>JAUZTB010000135.1:25063884-25076573 GCA_034780895.1 Rhynchobatus australiae
TTAGATAACCATACAATAAAATATAGAAAAAACAAAGTCCAACGATCTCTTAGTTAATAAAGAGAGTATAAAAGAAAAGAAAGAGCAGCCATGATCTTTTGAAATTCATTAGAGCAGACACATAGAAACACTCTCTTCTGGAATTTCCAGCATAATTTTGAAATTAAAACTTGGCTGAAAGAATGTATTTTTTCATGCAAACAATAGTGTTAATATGGAAATGGCCATGGTAGTTATGTCAATGAAAGCTTATGATCAATAGGTCTGGTTTTATGGGGAAAGACTGTTTAGGTAAGTAATAGGCAAGTAATATGCTATGACCTGTATCCATTAACAGCCATGAATTGTGATGTAAGCTCCTTAGGCAGTACAGACTCCAAATAACATCCACTAACTTGACTCAGTGGTGGCACCATCACCTTAGAGTAGATGATGTAGGTCAAGAAGAAGCTCCAGAAGCTTGAACACAATGTTTCAGGCAGAGCTGAGGGGGCACTCTACTGTCAGAGGGGGAATCGTTTGAAGGAATCTGCAAGCTGTCCATTTAGCTGGATGTAAAAGATCGATTGGTATTATTTGAAGGAGGACAAGGAAGTTCTAGTATCTCAGCTAATACTTATCTCTCAACCAATGTCACAAAAATAGATTATTTGATCATTATCCCACTGTAGTTAGTGATATCTAGACAAGCATTAGTTGGTTGCCACATTATCCTACATTGCAATAATAATTACGCTTCAAAAGTATTTCAGAAGTGCATTACAACAATTTAAGGCTATGTGTGTCTCTATAGAAAACCAAGCCCTTTCTTTCTTTCTTCTCTGCTAGTGTTCCTATGTTTAATGTGAAGTCCTGACATTGGGGTGCTGTCTTGCACAGTGTTGTGCATTGAATAACGTCAGTCATTAAGAACTCTGCACATACAAGCTAATGAGATCATCTTGTTTTATTCGTCTATGTGCTTGATAGCCTGGATCAATCAGGAAATCATGCTGTAGATAGTTCTTGGGAGGTCTTAAAACCTTATCAGGTACCTCTCTGTTCCACAACACTCATGGAACTGGTGTGGAATCATTGGTGTTGGATGGTGACATAAAGTTCAGTATGGATGCATTCTCTTCCTAAATGATAAGTTGAGAAGCAAGACAGAGTGAGTATTTGAAGATATTTTATAAATGTTGTGAACAGCTAAATAGGACATTGTGGTGGCAGCTAGACCTGCACAGCCTTGTATTTTTGTTTTACTATATTCATGCAGGGGTTGGGGTTGGTGGCAGGGGGTGCTAGCTCTCCCACGTCATTGGCAGTAAGCTTAGCATTGGAAATTGGCTGCCCATAATAGAAACTGCCTGATTTTCATTTCCACTGAGGGGAAGAGAAAGGGAAAGAAAATGATGTATGTGAACTGTGTGTTTCCAAATTCAAATTAAACAGACTCCTTCTGAGTAAGTTCACTTGTCACATTTCTCTCCTGGATCAGAGCCCATTCTTTCAACAGTTGGAATCTGTAAAGTGGCCAAGGTCTCACGCTTTCAAGTGAACTGAACTTATCTACACAGTTGGTAGTGCACTGGGGTGTCTTCATAGCTCTGCTGAAAATTGCATCATAGTTGGAATGCCTTTTAGCCACCCCACACTCTTAAAACAAAGTACAAACTGGAATATAGTAGCTGAGAAACCAGGACAATACTTCAGAAGACAAAAAACATGAAAGCAGCTTTCATTACTAACGTGTGGTGAATACAGCAGCAGTGAGCTATTCCAGCTGACACAGACCCCATTTCAGGTTTGCAGTCTGTGCTTTCAGCAGATCTCAGTCAGGGAGACTTCAGACAACCAGGGTAAAATGGATCTAGTAAACCAAGTCTTTGATCCAAAGATGGAACCTGCACACTAGAAGTCTTGATGAATAGCTTGGAGATGGTTCGACACTGAGGAGGGTTAGCCTGCACCCTATCAAAGATTTTTTTGATACGACATTGCTGCGGTGTGCACACAGGGATGCAGAAAACTTGAGGCGTGCACAACTTCTTGAAAAACCCTAGTTCTACCTCATACTATATCTCCCTCAACTCACACTAATGTTGTTATGTTTATTGTTGTTTTCTTTTGTCATGTTTGTTATGCATAATTTATGTTAATTTAAGTTTATGTAATTTATGTTTGTCATGTCTGTAATGCACTGTGCTGCTGCTACAAAAAGCTCATTTTCATGGCATTTATACCCTGGCAATGTATGCCTATAACAACAAACATGAACTTGAACTTGAGATGCTGCTTAACCTGCTGAGTAGTTCCAGCATTTTCTGCTTTTATTTTAAATTTCCAGCACCTCAAATTTTTGATTCAATATGTTCCTGGGCCTGTATAAAATTAGATTTGGTTGTTAAATAGAGGGGCTGTAACAGTATCCTCAGTAGGTTAGTTGTAGTGCATCCTGTAAATCATGAATACTGAAAGCAGAGTGGAGAGGGTGGAAGAGAGTCTTGGAGCAGAAAGGGCAATTCATTTTTTACCAATAGATGTGCTGGCACAGAGACAATAGTGCATTGAAGATCACAGTGGACAACTTACCATGCCACTCCCTGCCCTGATATGCCAATGCTGAAAGCATATCAATAGCCCACTATGAATCAGCAGTGTACAGTTCTTGGCTTTGACTAGTCAAAGTACAGGCAATATACTCACTTTCCCACTCACTGGAACTAGCCAGTGGTGCTTAAAGAGGTTGCTCCAAAAATTAAAAAGGTTAAAGTGAAACAATAAGCAGCTAATTGAGCTGTTGCCAAACCTAGCTGTCACTATCATGGAAAAGTGTAAACAGTGTAACCAAATGTAAGTCACGAGAATCATCTTCAACTCTATCAGGAATCATAACAACAGAATGCATGAAAATCGGCCTTGCCTGTGGTAACAGACTCACAAAGAGTATATAAATGTGTGGCTGGAAAAAAATTGAGGTATATGTTGGAAAATGATGCATATAATAACAAGTCATTTAATTTACAGGAGAAATCCAATTGGAATTTCAGGGTCTTTGGCTCCTGTTACTACTGCACACATTACGCCACTGTTTCCTTTTCAAGTCAGCACTTCTGACATTCAGAAACACCACCATCAAAACTGGCAGATGGGAACAAAAATGCATACACATATACAGCAAAGAGTGCCTGAAGCTTTAATCTCCTCACTCAGAGCTGTTGTTTAGCAAATAGCTGAATTATCACTTTCCAATAAATATACAACGTCATCCTATGTAATTGTCAGTGTCTCCCAGAAGGGTGGAAGAACTGCAGAGACGATCCCTTTATATTGAGAACCTGTAGCAGGCTGCAAGTCAACAGACCCTAGGAACATTCCACATCCAGTCAATATTTTTCAATTGCCTCCAAAAAGATTGTATTCATATACTTCTCTGGTTTTATCCTTCTTTTTTGCTGAGTAATTGAGTCTTTTACTAGTGTATAGCAACAAACCCTTGGACATGCTTTATAGCCAATTAAATACTTTTGAAGTGTGATCCTCAGTGTAATGTAAGAAACACAGCGTGCAAATTGTATACACATGGTGCCAGAAACTGGAATGGAATAATGATGAAATGATAATGCTAATGTTTATCATTCAAGCAATATCTGCTTTCATAATATTGCTGGAATGATAAATATTAGCCAGGTCATCAGGCAGAACTCTCATCTGAACATCAAAAAGTGCAAAAGGATTTTTGTTTACATCCTCCTGAGAGAACAGAGTAGGGTAGGTATAACGTCTTATCTGAAAGTTGTGCTTTAGACAGTGCAGGACCTCTTCAGTCCTCATGAATTGTCAGCCTAGTTTTTGTACCCAAGTTACAAGTGAGCCTTGCATACTTCTGATTCAAGGATGAGAATACTGGTACATAACTGACAACTGCCCATCCTGGTTTATCAAATGTTTTATTTTTTTCATAAACTCTATGTCTTTATGAGGGTTCCTTGACAACATAGCCTCTTATGNNNCCTATGGCACCCAATCTATTTCATGTTTTAGATCAACTCTTTTGTTGAAGGTGTTTCCAGGTTTTATGTCTGTCAATAGCACAGATTGATCATCAGCTGTCTGAAGAGGCAGTGCAGTAGGACCAGTTAAAACTAGCAGTGCTAGGCCAAGTTGCTTGAACTGGTTTTCTGTAGATCATACCACAAGTTGTCAATTAACCTTTGGGTGTAAAACAGGCAGTGCAGATTACACATCGGTTAAAGTGTCTGATTTTCATTTCAATCCACAAGAGCAATTTTATGACCATTGTGTAAGCTTGAAATGTATCCATGTGTTTTAATTTGCTGCAGTCTCTGAAAACACAATTAGAAAGGAGAGAGTACACTAGAATGAAAAAGAACAGGTTGCTCTACTTGGCAAGATCTAATGTCAGGAGAATGTCTAGTTAACTGCCAACATCCTTCAATTAACAGTCTTGCCAAACTTCTTTTTAAGACACACTTCCTCCTCATGTGGACATATCCTCACAGAGTACAGGTAAAAGTATTGCCACTCTGGATCAGTACTTGTTCCACAGCTTGGATTGGAGAATGGCTCATTGAACAATTTTTTGAAGGAATGAAGATGCTGTGGGTGCAGAGCCACTCAGAGATTGGACCAGTAGATGCAATGAACTTCTATTCTGTTTCAACACAAACACATGTGCAGGTGAGATCAGGTGGGAGAGTCTGCTGGAGAATCCATATACATTGTATTTTATACATTTTAGTTACAATGATAATCATTGTACAGAGGTGCTCATTGAGTGTAGAGCTGGGTTCTTTTGGTCCACCTCATCCATGCCTAACGTGATGCCACTCGATGCTAATCCCATTTCCCTGCATTCAGTGTGTATCCCTCTATGCCTTTCCTATCTAAATACCTGTCCAAATGCCTTTTAAATATTATAATTGTATCTGCCTCTGCCTCCTCTTCTGACAGCTTTTTCTAGATAGCCACATTTAAATATCTCCCCTCTCACCTTATACCTATGCCCTCTAGTTTTAGACTCCCCTACCTGGGAAAAAAAATTCTATCTACCTATCAATGCCCCTCATAATTTTATAAACAGCTATAAAGTTACCCCTTAGCCTCCTACATTCCAGTGAGTGTAAACCTAAAATAAACCCCAACCCAAACTAAAATCTCTCCTTATAACTAAAGTTCTCCATTCCAGACAATATCCTGGTGAATCTTTTCTGCACTCCCTCTAATGCTACCACATCCTTCTGCAGAGTGGTGACCAGAAATGTACATAATACTCCAAGTGTGGTCTGAGAAACATATAGCAGCAACATGACGTCCCAACTCTCATACTCAATGCCTCAGCCTATGAGGGCAAGCGTATCAAATCTCTTCTTCACTACCCTATCCAACTGCATTGTCACTTTCAGCAAGCTGTGGAATTGTACCCCAATGTCCCTCTCTACGTCAATGCTCACAAGATCCCTGCCATTTACTCTATATGCCCTACCAGAATCTAAATTCCCAAAGTTCATTCCTTCAAACATGTCTGGATTAGATTCCATCTGTCACTGCTTTGCCCAACTCATACTATGAGAACCAAATTTGTCAAGTGAATACAGTCTGTAAACACATTATACTGCTGCCAATCTAATCAAGAGAGATCTTTTTGGCACAGATGTGTCATCTCTCTCTTTCTCCCTTTCTCTCCTTAAGCAGAGGATATTAAGAATCAATGTCTTTTTGAGGCTTGGTAGAAAACCCCAAAAGGGAAAAATTAGAGAAAATGGGAGAATGAGGGGCAACTTTATAGAAGTGTTTAAAATTATGAGAGGGACGGTAACAGTATTTTCCCCAAGATAAGGAAGTCCAAAATTAGGGGGCATAGACTTAGGGTGATAGGGGAAAGATTTAAAAGGGACCTGAAGGGCATCTTTCTCATGCAGAAGGTGAGAGTATATGGAACAAGTTGCCAGAGGAAGTGGTTAAGGCAGGTACAATAGTACCATTTAAGAAGTACTTGGACAGGTACATGGAGGGGAGGGGCCTGGAGGGATATGGGCAAATGCAGGAAATTGGGACTAGCTAGTTGGACAACGTGGTCGGCATGGACTCGTTGGGCTGAAGGGCCTGTATCCGTGCTCTATTGCTCGATGACTCTATGCAAATTCTTCACTTGCATTATGATTCAGTTTACTAAATTAATTAACTTAATGTGTCAATTGGATGTTTCAGGTTTAATGAGCATAACACTAAATTGATATCAATAATCCTATTCTGCCTCTGACCAAGTAGGTTCCCAATTTTAGCTGTGGAAATAACCTAATACTGCTTCCAATGCCCTGTCTCAGAGCTGAGCCCGATTAGTGATTACATTCTAAGTTATGTAAACACAAATCATACCCATTCTTATATTAAGTAACATGCTCCAAGGAAATAACATGCCCATTCTAAAAATTAGTGCTTGGTAAAACTAAGAATTCTCACATAGCAAAAGTATTTTAATTTTACTGATCCAAAATCCGGTATAGTGGCTAATTGTGCAGATGGGCACTTAACAAGTACACAAAATAAATAATGGACAATTGAGCACAAGAGACAAATACTGCCATTAATAGGTGGAGAAAGCACTCTCAGCAAACTAGTCTACTATTCAGCAGAGGAATGCTCTGTGGATGAGAATCAGTGCCTCTTTGACAGGCATAAGGGCCCTAAACTCATCAGCTTCATTGGAAGCTCAAAACTAAGAGGGCATCCTCACCCTATTGGGATTATGTCTTCAGAACACTGACAGTATTAATAACAACCATTGTGAGTACTCACTCAGTCTTTTCAGAGTGTTCGCTCAGATGATTGAAGTGCTTCTTCCACCTGATAGAAAATGTTTCCTGAATCAAATGCGGATACTCAGAAAGTCATTGGAAACTGCTCTCAGTGCAGCTGAATATTTTCAGCTAAATGAATTTAAGAACACTCTGTGGATTGAAGGATTACCTGAAGGGTCAAATGGAGCATGATATTAAGTGGGAATATTCATGATGAGCTCGGGGAGTATTACCTACCTTGTTTTACAGACCTCTCAATTTAAACACAAGAATGTGCTATACAGTTGCTATTTTCCTCTCCTGAAGCCTTTTTTCCAGAATTTCAGATTATGGGTATCAGGTGGAAAACTAACCCTGGAGGACCATATAGTGCCCTTGGGCCAAATAAGGGTATTCTTCAAATTGCCAGGGTTACAGTTCCCAAAACAAATAATTTAAAAATAAATGTTAAATGAAAAGTGTTTGTTAAATCTTTAATCCTGCTCCTTTTGCAGATCACAATGAAGAGGCCCAAAGACATACTTAGCCCTTTTCAATTTTTGTTACTAATATGTTTCCTCTTTCAAACTTCACATCTTTTCCCAAAATGCAACCACAAAGACTTTATTTTAGAAACAGCTTTTCACACTTGACTTTCACTAGCAGAGGAAGAAAATCCATTTACTTAGCAGCTATCCAGTCTAATTGCCAGTTTAAAGGATTAAGTTTCCACAGGGATTGAGAAAGGGAACGCTCAGCACCTGAGCTGGCTTGGCACCAGCAAGATTATGAAAGACTCATTCCCAGCAGTAAACTGCTGCTTCCCACAAATGAAACCTCAAACCAGCCAACCTTTGCATCTCAGTGGGGTAAGTTGCAAAATATACCATGCTTCCTGTGTATATTTATATTTTAAAAGGATGGAGTGGATGAAAATAGCATCTAAAAGGTAAGCACGATTCAGCAAAGAACTCAAGCACAGGGAAACAGCTTGGATCAAGCTAATTAAAATGGGCACTGTTGTGCGAGGCTGGCACAGGAAGAGACAGCTGTTGCGGGACAATGTAGTTGGCACAAAAATGGAAAGAAAAGAGAGGGGAATGAATCAAAATGACTTCCAGGCTTGTGTATTTGTCATCAATGTATGAAATAGTAGCCATCTGGAAACAATAAAGAAAAAGTATAAGGAGGTTCATTGTTAATTCACTAGTGCTTGAAGAGACAAGTCACTTATTCATTCACACGGGATGGATTTAAAAAGTATTAAAACTGCAGCTACTGCTGCCTTCAGTTTTCCTTGTCCCAGCTTCTGAATGCTCATTAACTCTTAAGGATCCAACTTAAAATTATTTGTAAGAGAACAATTTATCATTGTCTCTCTGTATTGGCAATGCAAAGATTGTCCGAACAAAAATAAATCATTGTTTTATTGAATGAAAGAAACTTGCAGCACAGAAGGATCCCATTTTGGATGATGAATTCCACAAGCCCACCAATCTGAAGAAAGCCTTTTTTACCTTAACTCCACTTAAATCCTTTTACATATCACTTTAAATCCATGATCTCCAGATATTGCCTACTCTGCTGAGACAAGCAGAGCTTTCATATTTACCCTAGTTAGTTTTATACACCTGGATTAAATTACTCATTAGCCTTCTCAGTTCCAATAAAAACATCTTGAGGTGACACCGTGGTGAAGCTGGTAGAACTGCTGCCTCATAGCTCTAGCGATGTGGGTTTGATCCTGGCATCTAGTGTCGGCAATGTGGAGTTTGCACATTCTCCACATAATTGTATGGGCCTCCTCCAGTGCTACAGTTTCCTCCTACTTCCAGAAGATGCAGATCGGTAGGTTAATTGGACTCTGTAAATTGTCCATAGGTGAACAGTAGAATCTGGGGTGGAGGTGAATGATATTTGATGGGAATTTGGAGAGAAAAAATGGAATTAGTGCAGAATTTGTGTTAGTGGGTGCTTGATGGTTGGCACAGGCTTAATGGGTTGAAGTGCCTGTTTCTATGGTGTACGACTCTTTTACTTCATAACTCCAATGTAACTGATTTTTCCTCATAGCTAAACTTCTCAACTTAAAGCAGGAAAGAAAAGTGGAGCAGTGGAGATACGTAGGGAGGGAATTCCAGAGCTTCAAGCCTTGGCAGCTGAAGGCATAGCCATCCACAAGTGGTGGAATCATTAAAATCATGGGGGCCAGCACTAGAAGAGGACATATTTCTCTGGGGATTGTATGAGATTATAAAAGTAGGGAGGTGAAGGTAAAGGAAAGGTTTGAAACTTTTAAAATAAGATGTTGCTTGATTTGGAGCCAATATAAGTCAGCATGAAAGGTACCAACATTGTATTTCAAGTTGTGAGAGGAGCCTATGGTAAACCGTTACATACCCTGCTCTATAACAGAAGATGTCTGAAGGAGTGGCTCAGTGAGCCTAATTACCTCTTAGAACCATGGACATGGAGGTTGTAGGAAACATTAATAATTAAGTGGAAAAAGATAAAAGTAAAATGGAATCTTCCAGTTACAAATTTCTTAAATCTGACCATTAACCTCTAACGGCAAAACACCATTTGGAAAATACACACAAAAGGTATAAAAGATCAGCTCTGACAAAAGGTCATTAATGTGAAACACAATCTCTGTTTCTCCCTTCACAGATCCTGCCTGAACCTGCTGAGTACTACCAGCATTTTCTGTTTTTATGACCAGTGATTTTTTGTTGCAAAACTGAATCAAGAAGGCAAACGTCTTGCACTAAGAGAGAAGCTGGACACAACTCCTGTCCTGTCCACTCTCTAAGTCTGTTGTGCTTTGCAGAGTCAGCTTTATCTGGTAATGGTTCACATATGTATGTCTGTCAGAAGTAGGTGTAAAGTTGAGGAAGGAGTCTACAAGGAATACTAATTCAAAAAATTTTTAACAGCTCTTTTAAAGGACCTTTTTGAAATTGCAGTTAATGTCAGTGAAAGACCTGCCCAGGCCCAGGCTGCTCCCTGCTGCCGAGGCCTGGTATCAGTTATGTTCTTGACCTGGCATCAGATGGGACATTGGACAGCATCAGGTAGACCGCCAAGGAACCAGGCAAATGGGCCCTGTCATCCCAGGCACAGAATTTGATGGGGCTTAAAGACTCAGGCCCAACATCTAATTGACCTCAAGGACCCTGGTTTAGCTTCAGATGGCCTCGGGCTCTCAGGCCTTGCATTGGATGGGCCCAGTGGACTTTGTCCTGGTGTTAGATGGGACCTACCTAAAGGGGCCTAGAATCCACTGAGTCCTGGAGACTTGGATCTGTCATTGAATGGGCCCTGAGAACTCTTGCCCAGTGTTGGTTTGGTTCCAGAGTTGAGTCAGAGAGTTTTCAGATGCAGCCTCCACATTGGCTGTTTCCAGTCATCAGGCTAACTGGGTGATGATATGATTCTTCACTTCTTTTGTTAGTTTTCCAGTTGTAGCTGTCCTCAGGATTCCCTACCCAACCCCCATGGGTCTTTGGGAAAACTAGCATCATCGATCAATGTCATATGAGACAGACAACTTTCCTTTATGATAGTAAGAGAACCAAGTAATGTGGGTTTCGTGCAAGGAAATGGCACTGAAGTAAAAAAAGGTTAACCACATTCTAATTGAAAGGTGGAGCAGGCACACGGGGCTGAATGGACTACTTCTGCTTCTCTCTCTTATGTTCTTAAAAGGGAAGTCCTGTACAATACAGGACTTTTGCCAGTCCTAGTCAGGATGCATCGGGCTGATGCATGAACAGCATTTGATGCAAGTTAGTGCATGAGCAAACAAGATTTGGATGAGGTTGAGTTTAACATTAATCTATATAAGGATAAGGACGGGTGAGAAACATCAGGCTCTCTACTCCTTCAGATTGATCCCAGAAGGGAAGGGTACATGTGCAGACATGATTGCCAATGCACCCAGGTGCACTTAGTACACACAAATGTGTATACTATTTTTATCTCCAGGCCAGAGAATTCACCACTCAACAGTTGATTTTCTGCCTTAGGGGAGTAACTGTGATCCTCTGATTGATGTTCTTCCTGTTCATCCTTGGTTGCAGCTTGTATCTGAAACTACTTCTTCATTCAATATTGTAAGTGAAACCTTAAACAGGCATTCATCACTTAAGTTATTTGTTTATGATCTTGGAAAATAAATTGACTTCCAGTTTTCCTGTTTTTTTTTGTATAAGATCTCTGGGATGCAAATCCCTGTGACACCATCATGACATCTTGGCTCAGCTGAAATCAATCACACTTCTGGATCACAATACCAGGTTCAAATCCCACTGCAGGCCTCAAACATGCCTTGTACCATCCAACAGAGTCTCCTCAAACTGAGGTTCCACCTCCACTTTGGGCTGACAAAAGAGTCTCATTGCCTTCCCAGATTATCTCCCTAAAGTGATAATGTCAAACAGCTGAAGTAACTATTCAATAAATGTATGATCTTGCTGTGTATAAAATAGGTTGACCTACCTAATGATGTTGGCTGCAATGCACAAGTGATTCTTGTGATGCTTTCCTGAAAACTTGCCAGAGTTGCCATAGGCATTGAACAAATGCTGTGGATTAGATCATGATCAAGTTGGCCTGTGGCTCACACTCCCTGCACGAAGTCCACCAATGCAGTAAACAGACCTGTGAATCCATTGAAGTGGGAGGCCTCACTGTTGCCTGCAGGCAAAGTGGTCTGCAAGAAATAACTAGGCTAAGATGGTCCTGATGAGTATCCTGAAGCCTTTGGACAGCTTGTAAAGTCAGAGGCTTTTTCAATTGTTTTGAAGTGTCTCAGTGCTGAATCCAGTGACCAAGCAGGAGGTCCAATTCTCCAGCATCTGATCTCTAGCACAATATGTTCTTCATTGGACAGATGCAAAGTCATGCAGCTGGGGACCTGTGCAATGGTGGTAGCTGGCAGTTCTCTTCAAAACCATCAGCTGAAGAGGAGCATGACCCCACCAACATTTCCTTGGTTAAATAAAACAGGCCGACAATTTGCACAATGCCTTCACTAGCCTTTTATTATAATAACTTTGTACTTACACAGCACCTCTAATATAGACATATGTCTCTAGGGCTTCAGAGGTGTGCAAGTAAACTGAAAAAAACAAACAGAAGATGTCAGGAGGGCACAACAAAAATTTGGTCAAAGAATACAAAGAGGGAGGAGCTTACGAGTGGCATTACATTTGACAGTGGTCTAGATTTCTGTGAGCATGGCTAAATAGATAGTTCTGTTTGGAGAAATGGACAATCTTCATTCCTTTATCAAAACTTCTTTTTATGGAGTTGAATTAAGACATGCAAATATGTCTTTAATATAATGAACAGCACCAAGTTGCTTCATAGTTAACTGTGATCAGAGGGAGGAGGAGAAATAGAGAAAGTACCACAGGCACTGGTTAAGACACAAACCTTGAAATGGTTCTTGACTGCATTGCTCTTTTCCCTTAGTTGTGTAAAATTTTTGGTTTCAAGTAGATATTCAGTTCTCTGTTTTTGTGGTTCCATCTCCCTTTCAGGCGGTGCATTCCCCATGGTAACCCCTCACATAAAACCAATAGTGAGGAAATGTCTATGAGGTAGGGTGAGAAATGCGTGAAGTTCAGGGGCGAAAGAATCCAAGATGATAAGCATAGTGACACACCTGGTAGATTTGCTGCCTTACTGCTTCAGCAACTTGGGTTCAATCCTGATCTTCAGTGCTACCTGTGTGGAGTTTGCCCATTCTCCCTGTGACTGTGCAGGTTTCCTTCCTTCAGATATTTCAGTTTCTTCCTACATCCCAGAGATGTGTGGGTTAGTAGTTTATTTGGCCACTATAAATTGTCCCTACTATGTAGGTAAAGTGGTAGAATCTGAGGCATGCTGAAGGGAATGTGG
>JAUZTB010000135.1:25156654-25167794 GCA_034780895.1 Rhynchobatus australiae
GTAGTTGCATTGTGTAATGAATTGAGACATATACGATCGATATGCAAGACAAGTTTATCACTGTACCTCGGTACAAGTGACAATAATAAACCAATACCAATATCAATAATGGGAAATGAAATGAAACAGCAGTTTATCTAAAGTTGGAGAACTCAATGTTCATTCCAGAAGGTTGCAAATTGGTTTATTATTGTCACATGCACCAAGATACAGTGAAAAGCTTAAGTTTGTGTGCCATCCAGGTAGATCTTGCCATACGTAAGTAGTAAAAAGAAAACAGAATGCAGAATATAGTGTTGCAACTACAGAGAAAGTACCGTGCATGTAAATAACATAAAGTGCAGGGCCCACAACGAGGTAGACTGGGAGATTGTAAAAATGATAAATTGGTTCATTATTGTCACATGTACTGACGTACAGTGAAACACTTTATTTTGCATGCCATCCATAGATTCATCTTTGACGTATGTGAGGTCTGTTCCAGATTCTGATAACAGCAGGAGAGAAGCTGTCCTTGGTGGTGGAAGATAAGATGTTGTTCTTCTAGTTTATGTTTACGTCAGTCAAGGAGGTTGCACACGGATAGGTCAGAAAGGGAATGGGATTGAGAATTAAAGTGGCTTGCAACAGGAAGCTCAGGATCACCCCTGCAGACCGAATGCTTCACAAAGCAATCACCCAATCCGCATTTGGTTTCTCCATTGTAGAGAAGGTCACAATGTGAGCACCAAATATAGTAAACTAGGTCAGAAGAACTGCAAGTAAATCACTGCTTCACCTGCAAGATTGTTTGGACCTCTGGATGGTGGGAAGGGAAGGGATAAATGGTCAGGGGCTTTGGAAACTGCTATGGAACAGTGTGTGGTGGATGGGGACAGAAGAACAGACTAGGGAGTCACAAAGTGAGTAGCCTTTGTGAAATAAGATAAGATCTTTATAAGTCACATGTACGTCAAAACACACAGTGAATTGTATCTTTTGCATAGAGTGTTCTGGGGGCAGCCCACAAGTGTCACCACGCTTCCAGTGCCAACATAGCATGCCCACAACTTCCTAATCTGTTTTTGGAATGTGGGAGGGAACCGGAGCACCCAGGGGAAACCCATACAGACACGGGGAGAATGTACATCAAGGTGTGACTAGTGGTGGGATCATGTTGGAGCTGGCAGAAATTGCAATGGATAATGCATTAAATGGGAAAGATTGTGGGGTGGAAGATGAGCACGAGGGGAACTCTATGTTTGTTCTGTCCCAGGGAAGAGGGTGTGAGAACAGGTGTGTGGGAAATAGAGGAAATGTGGTTGAGAGCTCTGTCCACTCTTGCAGAGGGGAAGCCACATTTCAGCAAGAAGGAGGACATTTCAGAGGCACCAGAATAGAAAGCCTCATCATTAGAACAAATGTGATGGAGACAGAGAAACTGGGAAAAGTGAATGGTGTCCTTCCAGGAAGCAGGGTGAGATGACGTGTAGTCAAGGTAGCTGTGGGAGTCGGTAGGCTTGCAAAAGATGTTAGTGGTTGAATTATCTCCTGAGATGGAGACAGAGAGATCCAGAAAGGGAAGAGAAGTGACAGAGACTGACCGCATAAATGTGAGAGCAGGGTGGAAATTGGCAGCAAAAATGTTGACGTTTTCAAGTTCTGTATGGGTGCAGGATGGACGGCAATGCTGATCAGTTTACCTTTCTTTGCTCTTTAATTTTCCTCTACCTTTACTTTTCTAATAAACATATAGTTATTACTCAGATACAAAAAATTCTGCAGATGCTGGAATCTGGAGCAATACACAAAAAGTGCTGGAAGAATTCTCCTCCGCTCCTCCATCCTTTATTCCATGGCCCACTGCCCTCTCCTACCGCCTTCAGCCCTTTGCTCTTCTACCTATTGCCTCTCAGCTTAATACATCTTCTCCCCCTCCCTCATCCACCTACCATCCCCCTCTCACCTGGACTTGCTTATCAACTGAATTCACCTATCCCTTGCCTGCAGGTGCTCCTCCCGTCCCCCCCTTCCACCCCCCCACCCCCACCCCGCCTCTCACCTTCTTATTCTGGCTCCTGCCCTCTTCCTTTCCAGTCCTGATGAAGGGTCTCAGCCCGAAAGTTCCTTCCATGGATGCTGCCTGACCTGCTGAGTTCCTTCAGCACTTTTTGTGTATTGGTATAACTCAGATGAAAGGTTTATTTGTTGCCTATCAGTGATGCATTCCTAAAATTTCCAGGGCACAAACCATTTCAAATGGTGTTTGATAGTTAACCATTTTGGTCTAGTACTGTACTATCCCAGACCAAATAAAGGAGGTTCAAAACTGAATTGCTATTTAAAAAGCTAGGTTTCTTGAACTTAATACTCTGATAAGTCCACTCCACTGATACAGAAAATCAAAGTAAAAAAAACAGTAATTTGTCTGATTTCAGCAACAATTACCAAATAAGCAGACTGTTCCTTTAGGCTGGTTGGTAGGTCGTTATAGTAATAAAGAATGTGCAATGTGCATGGCTGGCAGCAGACCAAACTTACAAGACTCCCTCATGGAAGGTTCTGTGGTAAGATCCTAAGAAATCCATGAAATCAAAAACCTTGCACATTCCTGACATAACCAATCAGTCATGCTTCTGGTTACTAGGGAGAAACCATGAAATATAACAGGGAAGTTCATTGTGACCGTAGGTTGGTTGCATTTTGTACGTGAACCAGTAAGTACTGACACCTGACATACCTCAGGCAGTACCCAGGTCTTCAGAGTGACAGATGAGGTAGGTGTAATCTGTGCTCATGTGCATGTGAAAGCAGCGTCATGGGAGTTTAATTCTTTCCTTCCAAAGGCAATGATTGAAACACTTCAGTTTTTGCTTCCTGGTGCCAAACAGGTGTGGACATGATGAACTAACTCGCAGCTGGTTGAAAAACTCCCAAAGGATGGCACCTGCAATTATAAAAAGCACCATTGTCAAAAAATAGGGCTTGCACTAAAAAAATTTGAACAGCCTATAAAACTGGGCTAAACTTGCTACTCTGCCTATGGATAAAAAGATTTCTTGCTGGTGATCTATTTTTATTGGGTTGTCATTTACGCCTTTTAAACAATTAAATGATTGATGAACCTTGACATCAAAAGCAATAAAGGAATTTCATTGATAGTGTCTTTCAAAATACTTTACCAGCATTAATGGCAGTAGGAAAAAAATAGCAGATAATCTATACATGTATAGTCCCACAGACAGCAGAGGGATAAATATTGGCCAAGAAACTGAAAGAACTCTTCTGTCTGCTTTGAATTGTGCTGAGTATATTCATTCAATGGGGGCTCAGTTTAACATCTTATCCCAGAGGTGGCACTTCTGATAGCAAAACATTCCTTCCGCACTGCACTGAGTCTTCTGAGATTAGCCACCACTCTACTACTCCTTCAACCTTATTTCCAAGTAGCTCATGGATTCTTTACTAATAAGACTGAACCCATTTTTTCCTCAGCAATTGTCTTATTCAGAAGCCCATCAAGCTAGAATTCCCTAGCAAACCTTGAATGCTTTTCTTTCTCTAGTCTCGCCTATATGTCACTTCATGTCTACACTGAGATCAAATTTGTGTTTGAGGTCCAATACTTCACGAGTGCTACTAAACTGATGACACCCTGATTTCTTTTGCTGATATTGTAAATGGTTCACTCCTCAAAGGTACAGTCCTGTTCTCTTTCATCTACTATTTTACCACCCTGTCTCTGCTTATCTGTCAAATTGCTAATTTTCCTTTCCTTTCCAAAATCATTGAAACACATCACCACCTCCATAATCTTTCCTATGCCCTATACTTGAACATTTTCAATCAGGACTCAACACTGAAACAGATCTAATCAAAGTCACAAATGATATCCTTTGATGGCAATTTTGATGAACCAGCTCTCTGCATCATATCTGAAGCGAAGCTTTTAATAAGGGTGAGCACGCTATTCTTCTCAATTCTAATTATAGTTCATTTGAGTGGGATTGTCCTCATCCACCTCCACCCCTATCCAGCAGCTGGTGCCTTCAACTTCAGCACAGATTATATTCCCTTGACACTGATTCTGCCCCCTCCTTGATCACACTCTCAGCCTGAATCAGTGGGTTAACAATTGACAGTGAGATGAGGCTGTGATCATATGCCATCTCCAAAATCACCTACGTACATATCCTTAACATCATCTATTTCCACACATGCCTCAGCTCATCTGCTACCAAACTTCCCAACCATGTCTCCAGACTCAACTACAGCAAAGTCTTCTTGCCAATCAACTGAGCCAAAATTCTGTGGTCATATCTTGTTCACCAATTTCTGCCAAGATCCCTCTATATATCAATGCTGCAAAGGGTTCAAGCCTACATGAACTTGCTATGGCCATTGATGGCAAACTACTGAGAATTTAATAGATCATTTTGAAATATTTTGCTAATGGATAATTTTGCATAAGAAAAAAATGAATTCCACAGACTTTTCACATTTTCAGGATGTCTAGCTGCTAGTCACAGCCTACGGATTATTCTTGGAGAGCAATCACTGTTGTCACAGCAAAGACTAGAGCCATTTTATAAGCAAAATCCCACAAAGAGCAATTGGATGCATTTACAGGTAATTGCTTAGAAAATGGATCTCAGTTTAACTTCCATGAAAAATAACATTAAGGTTCTTCTGATGCACTAGCCCACAAAGTAGTCCAGATATTTGCAGTGGCATCTAATGGCATGCAGTGCAAACTTAGGACCCACATCTAGGATTGTCATCCACACTACAAGTTCAAGGGCCATTCATGCAAAGGCAGATCTTCACAGCTCTTGTTGGGCATTCTTCAATGTGAATTAAAGGGGACCTGCCTGAACAGGTTCCAGTCCATGTAGTCCAGCTCCAGATATCGACCTTGGGGTGGATTCCCTTACTAGTTCTCCCTGGGCCTCTGCATAACCAATTCCCTGATGGACCACTGCAAATTCCGTCAACTAGATATCTCCTTCTTATTTTGGTACACTCAGATTCTTCTGCCGCCTTCTAAAACCTTACCATCATGGATCCCCGCTGGCTGACCTGCAACCTCAAGCTCCTTCCAGTATTTGCCCAACCCCTCTGCCAACCTCCCAACTTGGTCTCTATATCAATCAGCCCCTCTACTTGCCATTCAGCCAAGACTTGAGCTCTGATCCCAATGTTCCTTCCCCACCCCCAGGCTTATTTCGCTCAAAGCCCTACGAACCCCCAGCCTTGGACCCGTATTTACTTACTTTTCCTTGTGCGCTCCTCAGTGATGGAGTGGCTTTTGATTGCATAAGGCCTATACTGTAATACTTTAGGTCTTGTGAGCTACTAATTTCCCAATGAAGGACTCTTGAATAGAGTGTTCATTATCGGCCACAATGTGACATTTTAATGTGTTGAAAGAATGTTTTTCTCGACATACCTCGAAATACCATAGATATACCTTGAAATCATGGCATGGAAAACAGGTTATTTCAGCTGATCAGTCCTTCTGCATATGTACCTTCCACACAAGTAAATTATTTGAATTAAAAACTTATCCTCTTCCTATATCCTTTAACTCCTTTTCTCCTTTTCTGTCATCTGACAACCCAAACTAATTGTGACTTTGATGTGATTCTTCATCAACAGCTAATGTTGGAAGTATCGACTACAGATTAACTACTGTTCTAATTTTAAATCTAAGACTGTGTCCATGCATCACATGACACTTCCGCATTACACTGAACTGTCAGCTTGGAATGTATATTTTAGGCTCATGGCCTCCTGACTCAAATGGCAAGGCTGGCACTTTGAGAGTATTTAGATCGCTGTGGAGTTGGCACTGCCCACAGTTGGCATGCCAAGCCTAACACGTTAAAAAACCAAACACTTGCATCTAAATGGCACGTTTCTCAACACTAGCATATCCCAGAGTCTAATGAAGTACACTTTGAAGTGCAATCACTATTGTAGGAAATGTGCAACCTATTTCTGCAAGGCAAAGTCCAACAAATACCAATGAGATAATGACCATATTGTTTGTTTTAATGATGTTAGTTGAGGGATGAATAATGAGCACGACATTAGGAAGGACTATCCTCATTTTCTTTTGTGTGCATCTAAAAGGGCTGGCAGGATTTCGGTTTAACACTTCATCCAAAAGATGGCACTTCCAACCACACAAATCTTTCTCTGTGCTTAATTAGCTGTGAAGTGTTTTATAAAGTTGTGTGGTTGCAAATGAAGCTCTGTAAATGCAAATAGATTTTTCTGAATCTTGTCACCTTCTTGGCAGCCTCCAATAGAGTCACAGCACAGAAACAGGCCCTATGGCCCAGTTCATCCATGCTGACCAAGATGTCTATTTGAGCTGGTCCCATTTGCCTGCATTTGGCCCATTTCCCTCTAGGTCTTTTCTATCCATGTACAGTACCAATGCAAATGTCTTTTAAAGATTGTAATTGTACCCACCTCTACAGCTTTATCTGGCAGTTCATTCCATATGCCAACCACTCTCTGTGTGAAAAAGTTGCTCCTCAGGTCCATTTTAGTGTCCCCTCTCATCTTAAATCTATGCCCTCTGGTTTTAGACTCCCCTATCCTGGGAAAAAGACTGTGACCTTATCTAAGCCCTTCCTGATTTTATAATCCTCTATAAGGTCACCCCTCAACCTCCTACACTTCAGGGGAGAGAGTCACAATCCATCCAGCCTCTCATTATAACTCAAACCCTCCAGTCCCAATAACATCCTCGTGAATCTTTTCTGTTGCCTTTCCATTTTAATGACATCCTTCCTATAGCTGAGTGACCAGAACTACACACAGTATTCCAAGTGTGGTCTCACTAACAACTTGTATAGTTGTAATATGACATACCAACTCCTGCATTCAATGCCCTAATGGATGAAGGCCAGTGTGCCAAATGCCTTCTTCAACACCCTGTCTACCTGTGTTGCCATCTTCAGGGAACTATATACCTGTATCCCTACATCTCTCTGTTCTACAACACTCTCCAGGGCTCTACCATTTACTGTGTAATTTCTGCCCTGGTTTAACTGACCAAAATGCCACACCTTGCAATTGTTCAAGTTCAATTCCATCTACCATTCCTTAGCCCACTTCCCCAGTTCATCTCGAACCTTCTTCACTGTCCACTACACCACTAATACTGGTGTCATCCACAACATTAGTAAACACATTGACAACATTCACACTAAAATCATTAAAATAGATGGCAAACAACAGTGGGCCCAGCACCAGTCCCTGTGGCACACCACTGGTCACAGGCCTACAATCTGAATAACAAACCTCTACGACTACCATCTGACTCCTTCCACTAAGTTAATTTTGTATCCAATTGGCCAACTCAATCCAATAAGATTTCATCTTCCAGACTAGCCTACCTTGCCAAAGGCCTTGCTAAAGTCCATGTAGACAACGTCTACTGCCCTGCCCTTATCAATCCTCTTTGTTGTCTCTTCTAAAAACTCAGTTAAATTTGTTGAGCCACCATTTCCCACACATAAATCTATACTGACTATTCCTAATCAGTCCTTGCCTTTCCAAATGCCTCAGGTCCTGTGCTTCAGAATTCCCTCCAGTAACATTCCCACCATTGATGTTCAGCTCACTGCCCTGCAGTTCCCTGGCTTGTCCTCGCAACCCTTCTTAACTAATGGGACAGCAATAGCCCTACATCCATAAGATATTAATATAGAATCCTCACTCTCACTTAGAAATTTTACAATGGCTTTTTATACCCCAGTTCTGAAATCTTTCACCATCCCTAACCAGCTCTGGTTACTTCTAGAAGTAAGGCAAAAAACAGCAGATGCTTGATGTTTGAAATAAAAATTGAATTTAACATACTAGTAGAGTAAAAAGGTTCTAATTAAAAACAAAAAAAATAGAGATTGTAATTCTGAAATGTAGTGAAATAATTTGGAGTTTGATTCAGTTACCACAAGCTAGTGACTATCTTGAGTCATCTGGTTATTTGAGCTGTTAAACTCATTTATTTCACTCTGTACCAGTGGATTAGATTACTATATTTGTGAAAATGAAGTTCACTGAACCTCTGCTGTGTAAAGTTTATTAATCCCCGCATTCGTCAAGATTTATCAACAGAGGAAGGGAAAAGCAGACATTTGCAAACAAAATAAACAGTCAAGAAATTAATCTCATAATTAAAAAAAGTGTGCACTGTAGATTACAATAGAAATTGCAATTTATCAATCAAAATTTATATTGCTTTAAGTTTTTTGCAGCCTACTAATTTACCACTTTCGTTTCCCTGGAGAAACGTGTTCAGGTTGTAATCTTCGATCATAAGGTCCAGGAACTACAATGTGAAGAGCTTCACCTAAATGAAAAATTAAACAGCTTTTTTTAACAATACAAATCTGAACCAGCACCTCAGACTGGAGATTAATTACTTCTGATTTACATTCACAACATATGACCCAGTGCTCTTCATTACTTGTAGAATGGAATTTTAAATGTATCTATTGAATCTTTCTAAAAAAACTATTTATCTTCCCAGAATGAAGTTTATTACCACTGACTTATATGATGTGAAATTTGTTGTTTTGCAGCAGCAGTACAGTGCAAAGCCATAAAATTACTATAAATTACAAAATAAATAGTTAAAAAAAAGGAATAATGAAGTAGTGTTCCTGGACCGTTCAGAAATTTGATGGCAGAAGGGGAAGACGCTGTTTCTAAATTGTTGAATGTGGGTCTTCAGACTCCTTGCACCTCCTCCCAGATGGTAGTAACAAGGAGAGGGTATGTCTGGAAATGCACCAAAATAATTTAACTCCCAAAGCTACACAGTCTTTTTAATAAAGCACATGTGAGTGATGAATCATCTTATGGGACTACTAATAACCTTGCACAGTTCTGCATGACATCTCTAACATCAGTACAAGATGGCTGAGATGGTTATTAGGAGTCCCACTAAAGACAAAAGCGTTGTTGAAAAATGTGTGTGTGTAGCTTTGGGAGTTAAATCCTTCAAGTGCATTTCGAGCAGTAGACGAGTAAAATTTAAAGACAATTAATAGATAAGTTTAAAAAAAGACTCCATCCATTTTACAAGGAGTGAATGATATCAATGGTAAAGAGCGACAAGCAGGCATTGAGACTGCAATTAAGGTAGCCTAGCATGGACACATTCAACTGCAGTGCTATCAAAACCAAATTCAAACCCATTGTTATCAGATAATCAAAATGGGAACAACTTCTGACATTATTCCGAGTTCACATACACTAGAAAAACCTTGCAGCACTTCACCACAGATTAGCCAGAGAAAAACTTGTTTAGCCCACTTACTCATCAATCAAGCACATTGCTTCCAGTGAACTAAAATTTACATTCCATAAGTACCTACTTACCAGTTGAATTAGCAGCAGGTCGACTTGCATCTTGTGAACGGATTTGGTTCGTATAACCATCTGGTCGAGTTTGTGGAATGAGTGGACTGGTTCCAGAACTGTGTGCAATTACTACTGGGCTTGCTGATAAAGGTGTAATAATCCTCTGCTCTGTTTGAGAAGAAATTGCCAAGAGGCCAGAGTTAACCCTGGACATCTGCCTTGAAGAACAGTTCCCTTGGCGTCTCAATTCATTCAAAGCATTCTTTGTTCGAGCTGTGGGAAAACAACAGTGAAGTTAGTTTAAAGAATAGGTATTCAATTTTCCTTAGGCAAACAGTATGTGTAATTGCTGTAAATTTTACCAATATACAAAACTTTTAATATTTCAACATTCATCTGCACAATGTGTCATTTACTTATCTTTTCCTGGCACTCATAAATTCATTTGACAGCAAATGGTTAATTTGACAGCAAATTATTTAATGCTGGTTTTCCTTCACCCATAATTCTGCTTCAAAAGGTAGCAAAAATTTTATGTTCTCTATGCTAAATAACAGGCATATCCAAAACTATTTTGTATGAAGTATTTCTATTAAAAGATACCTCTTTGGTTTGCAGCAAGTGCGACAGAGCTCTGCTGCAAGCTCCTGTAAAGAAAAGAAATACATTTGTTAGATGCAGATTCAAGAATCCAGAACAAAAAAATAATTCCATTTCAAATCAAATGGAGCTCTAGTTTAGTAGCTCCATATTAGGAAGAATATCAACCAATTCATCAAAAGGCAGGCTATATTGATCAAGAGTGGCTCTTTTGTTAGAGTATGGAAGCTAAGATTGACCTTCCCAGTCATAGAATCATACAGAACAGAAATGTGCCGTTCGGTCCAACATATCCGTGCGACCTTTTTGTCTAAATTCACTAATTCCATTTGCCTGCATTAGGTCCATATCCTTCGGTGCCTTGCTTATTCAAATGTCTAAATGTCTCTCAAACTGTGATTGTATCTGATTTCATCACCTCTTCTGGCAGCAAGTTCCAGACATCAACCAATTCTCTGTAAAAACATTTTCCCTCTCCCCTGTGAAACTTTCTTCTCACCCTAAACCCATGTCACAGAATCAGAATAATACAGCATGTGAACAGGCCCTTCAGCAAAACTTGTCCATGCTGACCAGGGTGCCCACCAAGCTAGTCCCATTTTCGCAGATCCCACCAAACCCCTTCCAGTGATATAATTATCCAAATGTCTTTTGAATGTCGTTATGGTACCTGTCAATTTTATATATCTCTATCAGCTTACCCATCAGCCTCAGTCGCTCCAGAGAAAACAAGCACAGCCTATCCCATCTCTCCCCATAACTGAATCCTCCAATCTAGGCAACGTCCTGGTGAATCACCATTGCACTCCGTCCAGCACAACCACATCCTTCCTATAACGTGGTGACCAGAACTGCACACAATACTCCGTGTTTTGTATAGTTGCAACATAACCTCCCAACTAATCATACCTCCTACATTCACACCCAAGTTATAGATATATATCACAAACAACAAAAGGTACCAGCACCGATCCCTATGGTATACAAATTTGAACAGACTTCTAATCAGAATAGCATCTTTTCACTACTATCTTCTGCCTCCTTTCATCAATCCCATTTTGGATCCAGTTAACCAGCTCATGGCTAACTGGATCCAAAATGGATCCCATGTGCCTTAACCTGGGGACCAGCCTACTATGTGGAATCTTGTCAAATGCCTTACTTGAGTTCACAT
>JAUZTB010000135.1:25170965-25181991 GCA_034780895.1 Rhynchobatus australiae
CAGCATCATCACTTCGCGGCTCTTAAACTCAATCCCACGATTTATGAAAGCTAGCATCCCATAGGCCTTCTTAACTGTCCTATCCACCTGCGTGGCCACTTTCATTGAACTGTGAATATGTACCCCCAGGTCTCTCTGCTCCTCTACACTGCCAAGTATCTTGCCATTTATAAGATGTGAGCAGCTTACAAAGGGTGAGCAGCTTCAAGTTCCTGGGCATCAACATCTCAGAGGACCTATCTTTGGGCACAACACATTGATGTAATCATGAAGAAGGCACACCAGCTGCTCTACTTCATTAGGAGTCTGAGGATGCATCATATGCAAACAAAGATTCTTTCAAATTTCTACAGATGTACAGTCGAGAGCATTCTGACTGGTTGCATCACTGCCTGGTACGGAGGCTCCAATGCACAGGATCAAAAAGAGGCTGCAGAGGGTTGTAGACTCAGCCAGCTCCATAATGGGCTCAACCCTCCCCACCATTGAGGACGTCTTCAAGAGGCAGTGCCCGAAGAAGGCGGCATCCATCACCAAGGAGCCTCATCACCCAGGACATGCCATCTTCATGTTATCACCATTGGGGAGGAGGTACAGGAGCCTGAAGACCCACACTCAATGTTTCAGGAACAGCTTCTTCCCCTGCGCCATCAGATTCTGAATGGTCCCTGAACCCATGAACACTGCCTCATTATTCCTTCTTTGCACTATTTATTTATTTTTGTAACTTATTGCAATTTTTATGTCTTTATGTCTTGCATGGTACTGCTGCTGAAAAACAACAAATTTCATGACATATGTCAGTGGTAATAAAACCTTATCCTGATTCTGATTATGATTCTAATAAGACTTTGAAAGTATTTCATTGGCTCTTGTGAACTTTGGGACATCTTAAGCATCAATGCTGCTATACAAATTTAAGTCTTTTGATTCTTTTTTATGGGTAGGACACATCTTGTAAAAGTGGAGTGGAACAAGATTATGGAAGATGACTATCTTTTATCAGAATCAGGTTTATTATCACTGACATATGTCGTAAAATTTGTTGTTTTGTGGCAGCAGTACAGTGCAAGACATAAAGACATAAAAATTAATATAAGTTACGAAAACAAATAAGTAGTGCAAAAGAGGAATAACGATTTCATGGACAATTCAGAAACCTGATGGCAGAAGGAAAGAAACTGTTCCTGAAACATTGTGGATGTTTCCATCTGAACTGTGGGTCTTCAGGGTCCTGTACCTCCTCCCCGATGGTAGTAATGTGAAGAGAGAATGTTCTGGGTGGTGAGGGTCCTTAATGATGGATGCTTCCTTCTTGAGGCACCACCTCTTGAAGATGTCCTCAGTGGTGGGAGTGGAGATGTGCCTGTGATGGCGATGGCTGAGTCTACAATCCTCTGTAGTCTCTTTCGATCCTGCACATTGGAGCCTCCATATCAAGCAGTGATGTAACCAGTCAGAATGCTCACCACCTTACATCTATAGAAATTTACAAAAGTCTTCGGTGACATGCCAAATCTCCTCAAACTCCTAACAATGTAGAGCCGCTGGCATGCCTTCTTCACAATCGCATCAATGTGTTGGGCCCAAGATAGATTGTCTGAGATGTTGACGTCCAGGAATTTGAAGCTCCTCACCCTTTCCACCGCTGACCACTCAGTGAGGACTGGTGCATGTTCTCCTGACCTTTCCTGAAATCCACAATCAATTCCTTGGTCTTGCTGACATTGAGTGCAAGGTTGTTGTTGCGACACCACTCAACCAGCTGATCTATCTCACTCCTGTGTGCCTCCTCATTGCTATCTGAGATTCTGCCAATAAGAGTGGTGTCAATGGCATATTTATAGATGGTGTTTGAACTGTACCTAGCCACACAGTCATGAATGTAGAGAGAGCAGGGCAGTGGGCTAAGCACGCATCCTTGAGGTATGCCTGTGTTGATCGTCAGTGAGGAGGACATGTTACTACTGATCCACACTGACTGGTCTCCTGATAAGAAAGTCGAGGATGCAGTTGCAGAGGGAGGTACAAAGGCCCAGGTTTTTGAAGCTTGTTGTCTATTCTAACAACTATGATGACAACTCTAGCAAAGGTCAAGAGGTCAGGACACAAAAGCTCAAGGAGGAGACTTCAAACAGAATTCGATATCCAATCGTAATGCGTCACAGTTTGGTATGGCAACTGCTCTGCACAAGACGACAAGAAATTGCAGCGAGTTGTGAATGCAGCCCACTCCATCATGGAAACCAGCCTCCCCTCCATTGACTCTGTCTACACTTCCCGCTGCCTCAGGAAAGCAGCCAACATAATCAAGGACCCCTCCCACCCCAGTCTTTCTCTCTTCTCCCCCCTTCCACTGGGCAAAAGATACAAAAGCTTGAGAATCTGAACCACCAGGCTCAAGGACAGCTCCAGTCCTGCTTTTATAAGATTCTTGAACAGACATCTTATATGATGAGGATGAACTCTTGATCTCTCGATCCACCTTGTCATAGCCTTTGACCTTTATTTGTCTACCCGCACTGCATTTTCTCTGTAACTGTAACACTGTGTTCTACATTCTGTTTTTTTTTCCCTTTCGTACTCTCTCAATGCACTTCTGGATAGAATGGTCTGTCTGGATGACACACAAACAAAAGCTTTTCTTGGTAAGTATCTTGGTACAGGTAAAATAATTACATTTAAAAGACATTTGACCAGGTCCACGGATAGGAAATGTTTAGAGAGATATGGGCCAAACATGGGCAAATGTGACTAGCTTAGATGGGCATCTTGGTTGGCATGGACAAGTTGGGCCAAATGGCCTGTTTCTGTGCTGTATGACTCTATGACTCTTTGACTCTATGACATGTGGCAATAATAAACAAATTTCTAATTATGTTTATCTGTTCAGCTGCCCTTTTACAGCCCAGTACTATAATGTGCCCAATCACTTGACTTTTCCCACCTAACAACAGAAAACAGCAAATTATGGCCAGAGCCACTTTTATATAAATAATTATTTTTTGAGATCAAGGACCCAACAATGGTGAAACCCAGTTTTGCATTTATAAGTCACCTTTAAGGGAGTTAAACATCCCACTGCACTCTGTAGAAGGCCAACATATTTTATCTCAGTTAATGTAATCGGTTAGGTCTTTCTCAAACCAGGGGAGTGAAAAATCCTTCTTCAGGAGGCTAAAGAAATTTGGCATGTTCCTGTCAAACCTCACCAATTTTTATCAATGTACTATGAAAAGCATCCTATCTGGATGCATCACAGCTTGGATTGGCAACTGCTCTGCCCAGGACCTCAAGAAACTGCAGAGAGTTGTGGACAGAGCTCAGCACATCATGGAAACCAGTCTCCCCTCCAGTCTTCACTTCTCACTGCCTTGGTAAAGCAGCTAACATAATCAAAGACCCCACCCACCCTAGGTACTCTCTCTTTTCCCGTCTCCCATTGGGCAGAAGATACAAAAGCCTGAAAGCATGTGCCACCAGGCTCAAGGACAGCTTCTATCCCACTGTTATAAGACTATTGAACTGTTTCCTAGTACGATAAGATGGACTCTAGACCTCACAATCTACCTTATTATCACCTTGCACCTTGTTGTCTACCTGCACTGCACTTTCCCTGTAGCTGTTACACTTATTCTGCATTCTGTTATTGTTTTACCTTGTGCTACCTCGATGCACTGTGTAATGAATCGATCTGTATGAACGGCATGCAAGACAAGTTTTTCCCTGTACCTCAGTACATGTGACAATAATAAACCATTTCTAATTTCCAATGTTGTTTATTCCTGACCTCACCTCACCTCAGCCAGGTCCTTCAGCCAAAGACATTTTTGTGTGAGTGAAGCAGGGAAGTAAGGGTCGAGGCAGTGGAAGACTCCACTTCCAGACCAAGTTATAGATAACACGAGGCCAGAATTGGTTGTTTCTGATTTAAGAGAGCATTTGTGGACATTCTAGCCAAGGTTGTGAGAGAAATCATGAGAAAGACCATGGAGTTGCAGCCCCCCTTGTTTCACACATGCATACAATTTAATTGCTGGAGAAAATATTGTTCTCCCTTTTACCTCTGAAACCATCAGTTAGAATTTCCATGAAGTGGGATTATTCTGGTGACAAATATGAATACAGTGATCTAGAAGTTGCTGATTTCTACACCAATTATACAGAAATAGGTCATTCCATCCACACAATGATTTTGAAATACTTGCCTGATTTGAATAACCTTTTTCTAAGTAGGTCAGGTGTACAATGCAAGGTAATTTCTCAGCTTACATACAGGAGTTGATTTACATACAGATATGTACAGCCATCTACATCAGTGTTAAGAATCCACCCATCACCTGCTAGCTCTTGATCCACTCCTTCCATTCACCTTTTTATAGTGGCTAATTCCCCTCTGTGCTTCAGTCCAGATGAAGGGTCTCGACCCAAATTGTCAATTGTCCATTTCTCTCCAATTTTTTGCACTTTTTTTTAATTTTGTAATTTATAGTAATTTTATGTCTTTGCACTGTACTGCTGCCACAAGCAACAGATTTCATAACATATAAGTCAGTGATAATAAAACCTGATTAGGATTCTGATAGATGCTACCTGGCCCACTGATTTCCTCCAACATCTTGTGTGTTGCTTAGGAAATCAATGGCTGCCCATGATTTTCCTTCATAGGTAGCCATTGAGCTGAACAACCCGATATTTTTACATTCACTCCTCCTTCCTTGAAGACACTGATTCTTGCTGGGGCAGAGTTCACCAGCAGTCACATAGTAAGGTAAAAGGAGAAGACATTGGTAGGGAAGTTTACATTTAGAAAATTTTATGAACTTCCCATTCAACATCAGCATTGTCAAACCATTGGTCAATTTGGTGCTAATCCCAGCCAGGTTACATGTGTGTTTTTTTTTACTCAATAATCCTTGTGAACCTAATAGAAATATATAATATTACGAGAGGCAGAGATAGAGCATAGATGGTCAAAATCTTTTTCCCATGGTAGGGGTGTAAAAAACATAGTAGGGCACATGTCTAAGGCAAGAGGTAGGACTTTTAAAGGAGATCTGAGGGGTGAGTTTATTTTTACACAAAGAGAGTTGATATATGGAAAGCACTGCTCTAGGAGGTTGTGGTATCAGATACAACTACAGGTTGAAACTCTCTGGTACAGCACCCCTGGGGCCAGGCTGGTGCTGGATCAGAGAAGATTCGGACCACAGAAATCACTCCTGATCATCTTCCTCTGAGCTAGAGATCTGTTCTTCTTGAGCGCAGACACTTGCTGGGTCACATAAGGGTTTCAAGAACAGTCTGCAACCTAAAGTTTCCATAAGGTAGAAATGCTGTCAGCCAAGATTGCAAAAGTTGCACTGGTAAGTTAATTACCTAAAAATTTGTACAAATCTCAGTTAATTTTAGATCTTAGTTTGAACCAGTTAATTGGTATAGATCTGTACCACAGATTCAAAACATGTTGAACCACAGTAGTGGCCGGACCACAGAATGCTAGACCGAAGAGATTAAACCTGTACTGCCTTTAAGAGGCATTTAGACAGACACTTAAATAGGCAAGTCATCAAAGGATACAGTCCTAATGCTGGCAAATGCGATTAGCATAGTTGAGCAAAAGGGTGGTCATGGGCATGGTGGGCCTAAAAGCTCATTTCTGTGCTGTACAACTCTGTGACTCTCTTTTTCTTCACTGTCTGGTATAATTTATGTATATTTACATTCTGTGTGTTGTCTGAACCTATGTGCCTGTGCTGCAAGCAAGTTTTTCATTGTACCTGTACCTCACCCTACTCGTGCATACGACAATAGACTCGACCTGACTTGACTTTTGTATCTGATACCACAACCTTGTAGGGCAGTGCTGTCCATATATCAACTCATCTTGTGTAAAAAAAACTCACCCCTCAGATCCCCTTTAAAGTTTTTCTCATAATGCTGCTCTGCATATTTCATATTTTAATGCGTATTAAAAGCTTCATAAATCATTATCTCAGGTAGCTGTGAAATGTGGGAGAGTTACTGAGAATGCGGGGAGAATAAAAAGGAAAAGAATTGTTGGATTAGTGTAAACGGGTGGTTGATGGTCAGTCTGGACTCAATGGGCTGAAGGGCCTGTTTCTATGCTGTATCTCTCTCTCTGACTCTGACTCTCTGACTTGCATTCCAGTTCTCAGTAGACTGTAAAACATTTCAGAGCCAATGAAGTTGTCTTTAAATTGTACATACAGTCATGATGTTGGAAATAAGATAACCTATTCACAGGCAGCAAAAGAAATAATGACAAGATAGTTTTGGTGACAGATAAATCTTGGCCAGTCTGCAAGGAAACTCTGATACTATTCTTCAGATTGTGGCATGGGATATTTTGCATTCATCTGAGAAACAGCATCCCTGAACACTGCACAGGTAGATCAGCACAATTCTGTGCTCAAGAACATGGAGTGAGTATCACACCTACAGATATCTGATTCAAATAACATTACACAAATAATTTTTGTGAATTAACACATAGATAAAATTCCCACAATTGGCAACCTAACAACACTTATTGCAATGGACACCTTTCCAGTGGAATAGTCCTATGCAATAATTCATTCTATATCAAACCACGTGATCCTTTAAAAAGAATTCAGGTGAATTGGAGACCAGCGGAGGCATATTTTTCAGTTAAACTTACACCTCACAGATAGACAGTGGAAATAATTGTATGCAGAGGGAATGTCCATCCCTTGAGGAAGTGAGGAATTGGATCCGGGAGAGTGGATATTTCATTCTGTAAAACAGCAGAGAATGTATGAAGCTTGCAGGTTAGGCCCATTAAAATGCATTGCTGGAACACAGAAGAAGAGTTCTAGTGAGTGGGTGAAATAGAATTCAGCTCCTGAAACCAATAATTATGTGCAGCATGCAAATAAGAGACAGTTAAAATAACTAAAGGCAGTTTTGGCAGCCTTTGCCCCCTCAGGAGTGGTTTATATTTAGAAATTTGATGTGTATTGGTAATTGTGAACAGAGAGGAAGGCTGAAGGTCAGTTCGTAGCTCTACCGTTATGTTAACTTCACCTCAGATTTCCTGAGCAGATCTTCTGCACGCAAACAAACAAGATCCACCCTCACTGAACTTTAAGCAGATCAGTCACAATCAAATCACACTGAGTAATTTCTGAAAGTTTCTGCCTTCCATACTTAAAAACTAAAACAACTAAAGTCAAGACAAATACCATCTCACCCTAAATTTAATAAGTGTTATTAACAGTTTTTTAATGCCCATCTCTTATTGCCTCTGAAAGGATTGGTTTGCTAGGCCATTTCAGAGGGACAGTTAAGAGTTAATCATATTGGTGGGTCTGAAGTCACATATAAGTCAGACCAGATAAGAATATCAGATGTCCTTGCTTGAAGGGCATTAATGAACTTAATGGGTTTTTAACAACAAATCTTTAGTTCCATGGTCATCATTACTGGACTAGCTTTTTATTCCAGATTTATTTATTTACTTCAGCTTAAATTCCACAGCTACTGTGGTGCAATTCAACCTCATGTCTCCAGATCAATAGTCCGGACCTTTGGTTATGAGTCCAATAAATTAACCACTATGTTATCATATTATGCCACGATAATTCCTTTACTGCTACAGTCTTGCAATGCTCCACCCATTCTTTACATGTGAGTATTGTCCAGTTAACCAATCATAAAGAGGCCATGGAAGACATATTGATTTAGTGCCTTGCACAAATCTAGGACAACCCAAAACACTAAATATCTAATGGGAATCATATCTGCTGTTGTAATTGTAAATGCAATAAGCAGCACCTCCAATAATGGAACACTCCCTCAGTATAACAAAGAAGGTAAACTAGAACTTGTGCTAAAATATTCAGAGGAAGAGTCTCAGCTATCTGAATCAGATATTATGAAGCCTTGGGATAATTAATTTATTGAATATAATTTTCTGTATTTGCACATCTAGGTACCGGACTTTAGGCTGGGTACATTGCCCTTGAACATGGATGTAAAACAGATTCAGCAGGGCTTAAATAGCAGCATGAAAGCAATCAAATAATTAGTTTAAATAATACGGAAACAAAGCACTGCAGATGCTGGAGTTTTTTTTTAAATTAGAAAATGTTCAGTAATCCAGGGTGCTTCTCAGTAGAGACCAGAAATGTTAATGCTTTTTTATCATCTGCCTGGATGTGTCCAGAGCAGGTTTAGTGATGTGAGTTTGCACTAGAGAGAACTTATTGCCTTCTTTGACCTGTGCTATGGGAGTTTTTATATCTATCTTAGAGGGCAGCTTTGATTTGACATCTCATATGTAAGATAGGCCCTCTTTCTGTACTAGACTGAATTGTTGAGCTAGATTTGGTGCTCAAGTCTCTGGAATGGGACTTGAATCCATCACCTACTGACCACCACATCTGAGTCCAATTTTATCATGAATTGGTATTGGTTTATTATTGTCACATGTACCAAGGTACAGTGAAAAACTTGTCTTGCATATTGTTCATACAGATCAATTCATTTCACAGTGCATTGAAGTAGTACAAGATTAAATAATACAGAATGCAGAGTAAACCGTAAAAGAACATTATTCTTACAGACACAGAATTTAGATTTAAAAGAGTAGAATGATTATAGTAAAAGTAATGAGCAGATATGCAGAGAGCAACTTGCAACGAGTCGCCAAGCTCCGGCGCCATCTTGCTTTCCAAGTTGATGGCAAGAGGATGATGATAAAGGGAATTTGGGAATAACACCCTTTTAAGAAAGTGCTTTCAGCATTGAGGAAATGTTTAAGAAAGTGCTTTGGGAATAACACCCTTTTAAGAAAATGCTTTCAGCATTGAGGAAATGTTTTAATTGTCTGTGTATTATCAAGGAAATGGTGAAAGGACACTTAGAAAATAGCATGGATTTATGAAAGGGAAAACATGTTTGATAAATCTGTGTAGAGTTTTTTCAGATGTGACGAGCAGAATGGATAAGGATAAACCAGTTGGACTTTCAGAGGCCTTTGATAATGTGTCATTCAAGAGATTACAAAAAAATTTAGACCACACAGTACAGGGGGTAATATATTGGAGAGGATTGAAGATTACCTAATGAACAGAGAACAAGTGTAGGAATAAGCAGGCCATTTTTAACTTGGGAGGCTGTGACTAGTAGGGTTCGAAGGGATTGGTGCTAAATCCCCAGCTGTTCACAATCTATATCAATGATTTGCATGAGAAGACCAAGTGCAAATTTGATGATGATACTAAACTGGGCATCAGTATGGTTTGTGAGGAGGATATAAAGAGTCTTCAGAGAGATATAGATAAAATAAATGGAAAAGGACTTGAGGGTTGGAATATAATATGAAACAATGTGAGGTCATCTACTTTGGTGGAATAAATGGTGAGAGTTTGAAAGCTGTTAGTGTTCAGAAGAACCTGGGTTTCCTTGTACATGAATCATGTGAAGGTAACATACAGGTACAGTGAGCAATTAGGAAGAGAAGTTTAACTAGTATTCCAGAAGGTTTTCGGTACAAGGTGCCTTGGTCTGATTACATAGGGCCCGGGTGAGACTGGATCTGGAACACTGTGTGCAGGCTTAGTCTTCCTAGTTTAAGAAAGATTAGGTTTATTGTTTGTGGAGATGTTAAGCAGACTGGGCCAATACCCTCTTGAGTTTAGGAGAAGGGGAGGTAATATCAATGAAATATGCAAAATTTCTCCAAGGCCTGACAAGGAGGATGCAGGGAAGATGATTTCCTTGGCTGGGTTGCCTAGAACCAGGGATCACAGTCTGAGAAAAAATGTTTGGCCATTGAGGACAGAGATCAGAAGAAATTTCTTCACTTACGCTATAGTGTACCTTTGGAAAACCCTCAGCCTGAGAGTAATATGAGAGGTTGAGTCGCTGAGTATATTTGAGAAAGAGTTTATATATTTTTAGATGCTAAAGGAATCAAGAAATATGGAGTTAGTGCAGGAAAGTGACCATGCAATCAAAGATCAGTCACAATCTTATTGAATGGCAGAATGGACGTGAGGGCTCAAGTGGCCTACTCCTGCTTTTATCTCTTACGTTCTTATGCAGAAGTAAATGTTGCAGACAACAAATACAGCTCCTGGACATTTAACTTGGAATTCCTTTGTCTAAACTTCTTTCCTTCTTTTTCATTCTTTGAAAAGTTTGTTAAAATCTATGCCTTTTTCTAAGCTTTTGGTATCTGTCTTAATATTTCCCGATGTGGTTCAGTGTCAATCTTATTTGATATTGTTCCAATGAAGTACTTTGTACCATTCACTGCTTTGGGGCTCTGGATCTGCAAATTTTTGTTGTCATCTCACATCTAATCCCAAGTTGCTATTATGTGAACTTGGCAATAAAGATAGTTTTCAGTCAATGAGAATACATGGAAGTCTATTATGGCTTGCTACACCTTCTGCTTCATTGTGGTATTGTGGATCTTCCTGCTATTATAGTAAACTTCTGACTTACAGTTCTAATTTTCTGACTGCTGATTCACAACATCAGTTTTTCAGTAAGTTTAAAATTTACCGTTCAGTTCCCTTGCTTGAGCTTGTATCAAAGTAGACAGTGAGAGTCAAAAGAAAATACGGAACTGAAAGGTCTTAAAGTTAGAGCCCTACAAATCTGGGCACGGAGGAGGAGGTAAGGTGGACACAGAGCATGATTCCAGCAGCTGAACGATTAGCTTCATTTCCATTCAGCAGCAGTGAAGTAGGTTTGAAGGTTGGCCCTCGGCTGACTGAGGAATATGACACAGGGTGGGGAGGTAACTGTAGCTACAGGGAAACAGAGTAGCAGCAAATTGGGAAGTGGACTCAGCAGCAGCAGTGACCCATGATTTCCTGATGTTCCATGAGGGCAACCATGTATGACTGGAATACAAAAGGAAACAAATTATGCTTCATTTGTTTAAAGCCTTGGGTGGAATCCACCTGGAAAAATGCATTCATTTCTCAGCATCTTACCCAGGAAGAATATATTGATTTTGCATTGAGAT
>JAUZTB010000135.1:25638079-25650431 GCA_034780895.1 Rhynchobatus australiae
CTCTTGACAAATGTACAGATGACACAGCTTAGTGTTACAGAAAATCATTTTCTAGGAATGCAAATCCTTCGCCCCAGTAACACTGGGTTACCAGTAAACTATAATTTTTGGGTTAGGAGGCTGTGGGCTAGTTGGGTGCTGCAGGCTCTGATGCTGGCCCCAACTGTTGACAACCTATATCAATAATCTGGATGCAGGGATCATGTGTAATATATCCTGGTTTAGAGGTGCAAAGCTGGATAGTAGGGTAAGGTCATGGGCCATGATTGGTGAAATATGAAAAATGAGGTCTTCCATTTTGGTAGAAAAAATAGAAACGTGGAGTATTTCTTTAAATGATGAGAGATTGTAAGTTGTTGGTGTCCAGAGGGACATGGTAAATGAAAGACGGCAAACAGTGAGGAAGGCAAAAGGATCATCTTTTATTGCAAGTGGAATTTGAGTACAAGAATAAACATGTTACTGCAATTATATATACCCTTGTGAGACTGCACCTGGAACATTGTGTACAGGTGTAGTCACCCTGCCTAAGGAAGGATATTTTTACGATAGAATAGATGTACCAAAGTATCATCAGTTTAATTCCTAGGATTTGTTGGGGAGGGTTTTTGGGAGATTTGGGTATTGTCCCATGAGGAGATATTAAGCAGACTGGGCCTTCACTGTCTGGCTTTGAAGTATGAGTGATGATCTCATTAAAACCTATAAAATTCTTATGCGAGCTCACAGGGTAGATTCGGGAATGGTGTTTCTCTTGATTGGGTTGTCTAGAATGAAGATTCACAGTCACAGGGTACTAGGTCTGAGAGGAGGAGAAGCTTCACCCAGAGGGAAGTAAATTTTTAGCATACTCTATTCAAGATGGCTGTGGAGGCTCAGTTGCTGAATATATTTGAGATATGATGTTACATTTTTGGATATTAAGGGAATCAAAGGATAAGTAGTTAGTGGGAGAAAATGGCATTGAGGTAAAAGATCAGCCATGATTTTGAATGATGGAATAGGCATTGAGGGGCTATAATTACTTGGTCATGCTTATTTCTTGCATTCCTATGTTCTCAAGTCGTACTTTTCAGTTATTATGCTTACTGAAGACTGATAACTCGGTGTGCTCTCTGCTGCTGTATCAGATTAGCACCTGAGAGTAATTTAATTTCCTTGTATATCTCTCCTCTGCTAAGTCCTGTTGGCTTACATGAGAGAATTAACTTGGATTTAATTGTACTTGTATCTTAGCCTTTCCAAAGCAATTTATAGTCAATGAATAACTTTGAATTATAGCTGCAGTCCATTAACTTTCAACAAAAATGTCAAAATCAACTGAGGTTACTGCTTTTGATAATGCTGTTTGAGGGGTAAATATTGGCCAGAATTCTCCTGTGCGTCAACTACTGCTATAGAGGTAGATTCCATTTAGCTTCTCACTTAAATGTCAGCAGTGTAGCACTGGAGTATTTACTCTGACTCTGGAGTGAGAATTGTATTTATGACTTTCTGACTCAAGTGTGGGAATGGTGCCACTGAGATGTGGTTGATGTTGTTATAAATGTGCAAGTGCATTCTTGGGTGACATCACCACTATTGTGGAACAAAGAATCACTTGTACATGTCCAATCTCAGGTCAAGTAGAATTGTATTTATTTGGTCAGCCTTACAAGTACAGGATGGAGAGAGGCCTGTGTACCTTTCTGTGGTCCAAACACCTACTGTGTAAAGCATAGCATTTTTGTACACATTTGGAGGTAAGGTACAGCATCTTTACCCAGTATATATATGTTCAGTTATTGGCATTGAGGCAATTGGGCACAGAATACGTGATCAGTTGTTACTAAAACCTTGGTCCCTGTTTGATCAACTCATTTGAAGACCCTTTCTCTAAATGGTCTCATGACCAGCACTCATCAACTAGAATGTCTCGGGATTGCTTTTTGGAGCAGCTTGTTGATGAGCCCACCAGGGGATCGGTTGTTTTGGATTGGGTGCTGTGTAATGAACTTGAGGTTATTAGGAAACTAAAGGTAAAGGAACCATTAGGAAGTAGTGATCATATATGATTGAGTTCAGTTTCAAATTTGAAAAGAAGAAGCTGATATCGGGTGTATCAATATTTCAGTGGACAAAGGAAATTGTGGTGGTATGAGAGAGGAACTGGCCCAAATTGATTGGAAATGTAAGCTAGTTGGATCTACAAGAAATGAGGAAAGCATGGGACAGATATATTCCAAGAAAAAAGGTTATGAATGGAAAAATGGCACAGATGTGGCTAACGAGTGAGGTTAAGGCTAAAATAAAAGCAAAAGGGAGAGCGTACAAGGAAGCAAAAATTAGTGGGAAAACAAGACTGGGAAACTTTTAGAAACTTATAGAAAGAAACTAAGAAGGTCATTAGGAAAGAGAAGATGAATTATGAAAGGAAGTTGGCAGATAATATACAAAAAGATACTAAGAGTTTTTTTTTAATATATAAAGAGTAAAAGAGAGACACAGGTAGATGTAGGACCAATTGAAAATGGTGTGGGAGAGATTTTAATGGATAACAGAGATGGCAGAGGAACTAAATGAGTATTTTGCATCAGTTTTCACTGTAGAAGACATCAGCAATATACCTGATAGGGGTTTTGGGATAGAACTGAGTTCTATCAAGATTACTAGAGAGAAGGTGCTCTGGAAGCTAAATGGACTAAGGACAGATAAGTCTCCCGGACTGGATGAAGTGCACCCTCAGGTTCTGAAGGAAGTGGCTTTAGAGATTGTGGAGGCATTGGTGATAATTTTCCAGAAATCAATAGACTCTGGCATGGTTCTAGAGGACTGGAAGGTTACAAATACAGTTCCACTATATAAGATAGGAGGCAGCATAAGGGAAATTACAGGCCTATTAGTCTGACATTGGTGGTTGGAAAGTTAATGGAGTCGATCCTCAAGGGCGAGGTTATGGAATACCCTAGAGGTGCATGTCAAGATAGGTCCGAGCCAGCATGAAGGGAAGATCCTGCCTGACCAACCTATTTGAGATTTTTGAGGAAATCTCAAGTAGGATAGATAAGCGAGAGGTTTGGATGTTGTGTATCTGGATTTTCAAAAGGCCTTCGACAAGGTGCCATACAAGGGGCTGTGTAATAAGATGAGAGCCCATGGAATTACAGGAAGGATACTAGAATGGGTGGAGCATTGGCTGATAGGCAGAAAGCAGAGGGTGGGAATAAAGGGATCCTGTTCTGGTTGGCTGCTGGTTACCAGTGGTATTCCACAAGGGTTGGTGTTGAGGCAGCTTCTATTTACACTGAATATCAATGATTTAGATTATGGAGTAAATGGTTTGGTAGCTAAGTTTGCAAATGGCACCAAGATAGGTGGAGGAATAGGGAGTATTGAATAGGAAGGATGCAGAGAGACTTAGAAGGTTTAGGAGCATGGGCAGAGAAATGGCAGATGAGATTCAATGTTGAGAAATGTGCAGTTGTACTCTTTGGAAGAAGAAATAAATGGGCAGATTATTATCTAGATGGGGAGAAAATTTCATATACAGAAGTGCAACGGGACTTGGGGGTACTCATGCAGGATACCCTAAAGGTTAACCACCAGGTTGGATCGGCGATAAGAAAAGCTTATGCTATGTTGGCATTCATTTCGAGATGCATAACCTTTAAAAGTAAGGATGTGTTGATGAGGCTCTATGGGGCACTGGTGAGACCTTATTTGGAATACTGTGTGCAGCTTTGGGCCCTTTATCTTACGAAGGATGTACTGATCTTGGAGAGGGTTCAGAGAAGATTTACAGGATGATTCCCGGAATGAAAGGGCTGACATACGACGAGTGATTGTCGGCTCTTGGACTGTATTCATTGGACTACAGAAGAATGAGAGGGGGATTTCATAGAAACATTTCGAATGTTGAAAGGACTGGACAGAGTAGATGTGGCTAAGTTGTTTCCCTTGGTGTGAGAGTCCAGGACTAGAGGGCACAGTCTTAGAATTAAAGGGTACACATTTAGAACATAAATGAGAAGAAATTTCTTTAGCTAGAGGGTCATGGATCTATGGAATTCATTGCCATATACAGCTGTGAGGGCCCAACCATTGGGGGTATTTAAGGAGGAGATTGATAGGTATCTGATTAGTTAAGGTATCAAAGGATATGGGGAAAAGGCTAGATGTGAATAGTTTAGCTCATGGTGAGGTAGCGGAGCAGACTCGATGGGCCGAATGGTCTACTTTTGCTCCTTTGACTTGTGAGATAATGCTGTTGATCTAAGCAAATCACTGGATGTAATGGAGACCTCGTTTGAGGGCACATTTAGAGCTATCTTCATTACTATGGAAGCTACTCTGTTATCTCGATGTATTTTTATATAGTAAAAGCTTTACTATCTGCTATCCATGGGAAAGAGGGGCATTCATGTATGCTGGTTGGTCAAGGGTTTAACATTATTGATGATGATGATAACATAAAGTTGTAGAATAAATGAAATGAAATGGTTATTCTGCAGTACTCAATGATTTGGCAATTAGTATTACCCAGTAGCCAAGAAAAAAGATATGAGAGATGTGCAACGGCAGGAGATGCCCAAGTATCTTTTGGTGCTACCTTGATCTTTGTCTGCCTGCTCCTAAGACGCTTCCCTGATGTCAGTATGGGTGCTCCCTCAGTGTTGCCCTCATTTTAGTTTGGATGCTCCTGAAGGATTGCCTCAGATGCTCTCTCTGAAGTGCTCCTTACTCCAGAGTGCTGATTTGTGAAGTAATGGATAACTGAGATTTTATTGTGTAAAGCTGCAATATCAGGCCTGATGCAGTTAGATACTCTACTGTCATTATTGTAATTTCTTAATTATTATGTTTCTTATGGCATGGGTGAAGGCTGCTCAGCCCATCAAATCTATGCCCACTCTCAGAACAAACCTATTTCTCCACTTACCTTCACAGCAACTTGAAATCTCTCACGTGCCCATCAACTCCACCCTGATTCTCTTACCACTTGCAAACAGTAGGTGTAATTTATAGTAGCCAGTTAACCTACCAACCAGCATGTCTTTGGGATGTAGAAGGAAACCAGAGCACCCAGAGGAAACCCATGAAGTCACAGGAAGAGCATGCAAACTCCACACTGACAGCATCTGAGATCAAGATTGAACCTAGGTCACTGGAGCTGTGAGGCAGCAGCAATATCTGCTGTACTACCAAGCCACTCTTGTTTCTTATACCAGTGAGTTCTGTTAATTCAATCCTCACGAGTTCTGTCAACTCTGCAATTGAAAATAGCAGGTATACACCATGCTGTTTTATGATTGCAGGTTAACCCTTTTACGTTTCAATTTTCCCCTTCAACCATCACTTAACTTAGAAAGGAAACTCCCAAGAAACTTAACTGGAGCACTAACAAAAATGTTTAGATAGACAACAATACAAGGATGGATGATAAAAGAATTGGGGGAAAAATGTGGGTGTTGGCAATCTGGAAAAAAAATAGAAAATGCTGGAAATGTCCAGCAGATCAGGCAGAAAGATCTTTGACTTGAAGGGTCTTTTTCTTTCCACATGTGCTGCCTAACCTGAGTGTTTCTAGTATTTTCTGTTTAACTGCTGATGACCATAAGCCTGATCAAAAAGATAGTTTTTAAGGATAATCTTCAAGAAGGAAAAGGAAGAAAAGAGATGGAGAGGATTTGAGAGTGAAATACGACTTGGCAGCAGAAGGCTAGCCTGCTAATGTTAGAGTAAAAAAAATCAGAGAAGCATTAGATAGAAGGCAGATATCTTGAACATTTGTAGAAATGGAGAAGATCTGGGAACTAGGAAGGGTAAAATAATGGCAGGATTTTAAAATTGATATGCCTAACAAGACACGTGTATGTCAGCAAGCACAGGGCTGTTGGGTAAATGGTACTTGGTGAAAGTCAGGACAAGAATAGTAATTTATTAAAAAGGCCAGCTTTGTAAGGGTTGGACTAAATGTAACATCCAGAATTCTTGTTACAAAGACATCAGTGGAAATTTCAGCAGCAGATGAACTAAGGCAAAAATGGAGTGGTAAGATGATACGGGGGGTTGAGATAGATCTTGGAGTTAGCATGAATAAGAGATTCACAACTCAGCTTATAGTCGGATGACACCAAAGTTGCAAGTGACCCTAGTTCAGAGTCAGTAATTGCTAATGAGAGAAAACTTAATTTGTGATGGGGACCAAAGATCATAGCTTCAATCCTTAATATTTAATTAATGAAAATGTATGCTTATTTGTCATAATTTAGAGGCTTTGAAGGGGTGTCATCAGCTTACAGGTGGAAACTGTCAACTTTCTTTTGGATGATGCTGCTAAAGGGGAGCGTGGTTGAGAAATACAAGTGGACCAAGGTAAATCCTTGAGGAAAGGTGGTTGTTGTCAGGGCAACTATTCAGCTCAGTTGTGTCATTTAAGGACACCTTGCTGTTTCAGTTATAACTAGAAATGGGAACATACTGTGTGAGTTTGCAAAGGCAGACAAAAGACATTGAGTACAGATTGAAGCAGTCAAGCAACATTCAAACAGCAAGGAAGTAAAATTATGAAACAATCACAGAGGAATATTCTGCACAATATTTTAGACCATGAAATATGGTTTTTATACTGTGTTTATGCTTGGTGTCAAGAAGAGTATCCTAGACCACCATCGGATATTGACCACCATCTGGAAATGAATGTAGGCATGAGTGCATATACAGTCAGAGATTCAACAAGATTCCATTAATCAGTAGCATTGTGGTACTATGCACATTTTTGAGTAAGTTCTGAAAACCCTGAAGCAGATGATGGGCACTGTTCTTCATAAAAGTCAGGAAATCAGATTGCCAATGATAATGGAAAACCACATCTATAATCCAGTGCTGGACAGAATGGTTGAAGGCTTGCGAGCTCAACTGTACACAATGTCGTCTCATTACCACATCTTCCGGTATGGAGAAGATTCTGGTGCAAGACATACCTGTTGTCAAGGATTTCTACAGTGACATTGAGGGGCACAGTGCCCACTTCACATCTGGCAAAATATTAAATGTTATTAAGTCTAGAGTATGAACTATAGAACATTAAAATGCTGATGAAGATGTAGCAGAGTGATTGGGTGACATCGATAGCCATAGTTCCAAAGCCTGACAAGACTGTCCGTCTTGTCAACAAGACTGGTAACTAATTTCACTCTGAATAGAACAGCAGGTGGTAAAACCTTCGTTCATGCCCTTATTCCAGAATCTGTAGCCACAGATGGCAAGGGCAAAGATTTTAGCACACGTGACTTGTCCTAGAATTATGTCTCAATATGGACAAGGTGAACAAAATCTATTTGACAGGAAGTACTCAAAGTTAGTATGCATACACAAAATGATCATGTGGAGTAATATCAGTCCCTATGATCTTCCAGGTTTTTGTGGATCTGGTGCTTCAGGATATCTTTCATTGTCTTAGTGATTAAAATGGACTGCATCACTTTCACTATATGACTATGATATTGACTATTGCTCTTCAGCAGAATACAATTGCATTCCTTCTACAGATACATAGGACAGTGGCCCACTCTACCACTGGGTATGCCCCAGATAACATGTTGATGTATTGTTGACTCAGAACAAGGTGCACCCAATCTTAGAAGGGAGAATGGCTCCAACTTGCACCAAGACCAATTGAAAGAGTGTTTCATTTGTGAGTACTTAGACCTCTTAGGCCAAGCACAGACATTCAGATGGGATTTAGGGGAAATCATCAAGGTACACGGGTCCAAGAATTATTTGGTCAACTGAAAGTTCGGGAAAGTTCATGCAGATCACTTGTCATTTTAACATGATTCACAAACTCCAAGCATGACAAACCAGGTTGTAAGTTGCAAGATATTTTAGAAGAGGATGTCACTGGAGGATTCGAGGAAGTTGCAGAGGAACAGTGATTGAGAGCCAGTAGTGATCATAGTAAATCCTGAAGTGGATGGCCAGTCAATATGGATGTTGGAGAGAGATCAGACATGCTGCTGAGAAGGTCCCAGAGAGTGAGAAGATGGTGTGGTGTGTCTGAATCTGTAAAATGTATCTGTGCAACTATTTTTATGTTAAAGAAGAGCAGGGTAGTATATGTAGTGTGTGTAAATTATTGCTTTAAGGCTATTACCTCTCTAGTTACAGTGTCAGATCATTGAAGGCTTTCGGGATTGCAACAATATAGAAGCTTCCAGAGTTAGTCTGGAGGTGCTATTAGAACAGACAGCCCTCTTTACTGGAGACCCTGAGTGCTGGTGGGTTTGTTACTCCGCACTATTGTCATACAGAGAACCTAGATACTACAGATGGTGGTTGATAATGTAATAATAATAAAAATATTGGACAAAAGGGTAAGTAAAACACTGCCCTCGTGGGTAGATTCAGAAGATGCTAGTTTGTTCTTTAGCTTTTTTTCATCTGGTTCTTTATTTCTTGGTTTTATTTCTAAATGTATCAATTTCTGTGAGGGAAATTGTTGATAAAACCAGACACTAGAGGGCTCCAAATGCATTCTGTTAGTGGATCTGCTGAAAAACCAAACTCTTGTAAAGTAAACTTGATATAAAGTCAGCTAGATTTCAGGAAGTTCTTCCCCTTTCAAAGTGACAAAAGCATTATGAAAGTTGTCATGTTTTTGGAATTGTGTCCAGATCTGTGCTGAGCTAGTCCTCTTCAATTCTCTAATACCACAGTTGTAAAGTTAAAGCTACAGTATCATATTTAACAAGATCTCAAAAACACCCGCTTTTCAGTCCCTCCAGTAAAAATCACATCTCAACAACTAAAAAGTGTCATGTACAAGTGTTGTCTCTTTGATTAAACTTATTAGGTACTGAAAGTAGATGCTGGAGAAGGTGCTTGACAGGAGAGGGTGAGGTCTGATGATTATTTGGCTATTTAAAACAGTATGTCCTAAAATGTAAAAGAACAACATTGGAGGTAAAATCATGAAAGGGCCACAGCAGAATAATAGCTTTGCAGAATGGAGGTATCGTGCAACAAATTGCAAGTTGGATGACGTGGTAAAAGTCTCAAGAATGCACAAGAGATGTATTGATTTTGTTTATCTTGTAGTGTGGTGAAAGTTTCACCTTGTGCTGCAGATCCGTTAAAATAAGATTTGCTATTCTTCCCGTGGGTTTTTGAGCTAGAGCCTGCACATCTGGGAAGAAAGGGACATGCTAAGGGATCACAGAGAAGCCTTAAATGTATCCACCTTTTTGTATTTAAAATGAAAGATACATCTGAATGTAGTGGCTGCTGCAGTCTCCCACAGGGAAAGTCATCACAAGGGTCCTCCTCATCTGCCTACTCCAAGTGGCTTAAATATTTCTCCCTAAATTGCATTCTAGATTGCATTCATCTAGATGCACAATGCGCATTAACCTTAAATCAGTGACAGCTTCAAAGGACGTGTAGGAAGCAGTATCAACCACTATATGTGGCCTATTTTATCCTCGCAGAACCATTTGACTCTGTCAATTGGGAGAGATTGTGGAGTATCTCTCAAATATAGCAGCCATCAGAAATGTGTTTCCATTCTAGATTTTCTACATGATGACGTACAAGTCATAATTTTAACTATTGGGTCCACAACAGAAGTATGGCATCTTCAACCCAAAAGTTTCTGCATTGGTGCTTTTAAACATACAGATCATTTAAGAATGTGGAAGAGGTATCAATGCAATTAGTTTTCTTTGATCATACTTTTTTTTTCCCCTTCCTTGTGTCTCTGAGAAGGACAGATTCAAGGTGGCTGGTGAAAGAGTCAATGCAGTTTGAACTATATTTTTATTACACAGTCATTTGTTGTGGTGTAGATAGACTGCTCGAATGCAAAGTAGAAGCATATTCACAAATAACTTTCAAAAGAGAATTGAATAGAAATTTGCAAGGTAAGAGGGATGAATTGGATCATTTCCCCCATCCCCAGGGTTGACACACACATTGTGCTGAATGGCCTCCTTGTGCAATATTATTGTATGATTTCCCTTCTCTCCTATCATTAGGTGTCTACTTCTGTTACTCCAGTTGAGGCACAATGTCTCTGCCAGCCCAACTATTACTGTTGACAGCAACAGCAGTTGCTCACTTACAAAAAAAAAATTTAAACAGATGCTTTCATCCATCTTGCCTTCCCCTTCTCCTCCTCCTGGGGGATGGGTACTCAAAAGTAGAGCTTTTACTTTGTTTTATTTTGCTTCAAAATTTTAAAATGTGCCACCATTGATATATAGAACTTCCTGCACCAGTGCTCCTGAGTAAAAGCCTAACAGAGTGAAATGAAAAGGCCCCTGTTAGTCTGAAGGTGCTAACATAATTCTCACTAAGACAGTGCTTTCCAACATTCAGTGGAATAAAGAAGGCTAACAAGAAACTTAATTGAAGTTTTAAAATATAGAGCTGTCTTGATGAGGTGAATACACACAAACTTAATGTTATGGATCATCATTAAGTTCTTGGAGTAGAACTAGATAATTTTTGACAATGCTTGGATCATTCTGGATCTGACCTACCACAATCTCAAAGATATTGAATTGTTTGAGCAGAAACAAGTTTTGGTTTTGAATTTTATGTGAAAGATGGCCCTGAAGGAATGGAGCAACTCTTTATTTTATTGCCTTGTCACCAGAAATCACATGCTCAAATCCTGTGGTACTATTTAAGCCTTCAAAATATTGCTGTGTCAAAGGAATATTGTCCAGAGGAGAAATGTCAAGTACTTGCCTAAGTTGCTTTACCAATATTTGAATGTGCTCAGAAATTAACCAAGTGCTTTGGCCAGCACCACTGCAAACCTATGCATCCATCTCTATTGTTGCTTATAGATCCTTGCTGCCATTGGGTCATGTTTGACCTCGTGACAGGACTCAATTGGTTTGATATGCACTTGAAACATGTACAAAGTTTGACCAGACAGCTTACAACTATACTATTTCACTCCATTCTGGTAAACAGAATGTCAGTGGATTCTGCTGTTTGTCAGTCCTAATACTGACATAATGCTGACCTGCCTACCAGTATGTTTCTCTGTGTCTGTAGAAATTACACTAGAAGCCAAATTCAATCTGGAATTGAATTCCTGTTCATTTACTTGAAAGATCTTAATCTTCATTTGGATTTAAATGAATTGTTGCAAAAAAAAATCAACATTCTTGAATTTGGCAACAAACAACAAAAGAACTCCACCTGTACCTTATTTTCATACATCTTGCCAGTGCATCCTTGGAAGTTGTCTACTGAAACAATTTCCAATGCAATTTTAAACATCATAACTCATGTACTCCTTCACAGCAATCACAACTTGTTGTATTGAAAACCATAGCCTGGAAAAGAAGCTTCTGCACTCAACAATGAAATTGGTAAAACCAGCTGGTTGTACCCCAACAGGCAACCCAGCATTGTGACAAGTACACAGTACCGAGTCATCATATTGTTCTTCCAGTTTCCACCATCCCTAGAAGCATTCTTTATCACTGCGGCATGGTTTCCTGGTGGATGGATGCTCTTCATCCAAGTCCTCCCTTTAATAAATCCAGATTTAGACCTCTATAAGGCTGATGTTCTGGTTTGCACCCATTATACTTCTGAATCTTCTCTTTCCTTGGCTTCAAGTTGTCAAGGCCCTGCATTTTGGAATTACTTTCTCTTGAAATGTAGTACACTAATGTAAGGCTTCAGCTCTAGCATGTTATGAAGTGGATGAACAAACATGGTCAATACCAATGTGAGACTGTACATATATGTGTCCATGAGCCTAAGGAATGACTTGCTTTCATCCTGCTTTTATTTTAGATTCTACGGAAGTTGAAGAGTATCGCGCTGGACACGGAGGCTGAGCTGGAACGCCAGAATGAAGTGCTAGACGTCATTGGTTCTTCAACAGACCAAGCAACGTCCCGGATAAACACCAGTCACAGACGAATACGGAAACTTTTGTAGGAGTTGAATGACCAAGTGGTATAGAGCTGAGTCACATTCATTGAACCTTTCTTCATCAGAATTTCGACAAATGGAAAGAATGCTTCAAAGTTGCTTCTGGATGGTGATCAGTGTGTGTGATGTACACCTGTTTTCACCCAGTTCCTAAAGCCATGTTTCTTTGTACCTGGACTAGGATGGTTGACAAATTCATGTAAACTGTTGCAACAACCTGTGGCCTCTGTGATGTTCTGTTGTCTTGCCTTCAAGAGGTCTTGCCAATGACACATCAACATCCAAAGAGATGCCAGAAAAATGCACTTGTCAGTTTAATAGTCATCTTATTTCAAAAAAATTATTAAAGACTAGCTAAAATGATAGGAAAGCTTGCAAGATATTTACATGTTTAGATGCTGTTCTTTCTGCT
>JAUZTB010000135.1:26154510-26165614 GCA_034780895.1 Rhynchobatus australiae
GAAGGTTGACTGAGACATGAGGAGAGACAGATGCAGAGGTGGGTACAGGGTACAGGCAGTCAAAGAGAGAAAATAAACACACACTGAGAGACAAAGAGGAAAGGCAGACCGAGGAATTGATCAAATGGTTGCTGCCTGATGTGTAAAAGACAAAGCCCTTGTACAAATCCAGCTGCAGGCTAAATACACCTTAAGATCATTTCTATTGACAGGGCACCAAGTCAGTAATACAAAAATGTTAACAATACAATAAAGTATCCTCAATTCCCCAGTCATTGTATCCTCTTTCATTAAAGGAGCTGGAGTAGTGATCCGATTATAATTAACCTGCTGCCTCAGTTTTGTAATCTCAGGTTCAATCCCCATCTCTGGTTTTGATTGCATGAAGTATGCACATTCTCCCTGCAACTGCCCTGCCCCTCAGGCATGGCACAGTGGCACAGCCAGTGGAGCCACTGTCTCACAGTGCCAAGGACCCAAGTAATCCTGACTTGGGATTTTGTGGAATTTGTGCATTCTCTGTGACTGCATGGGTTTTCTCTAGGTGTTCTGATTCCCTGCCACATCCCAAACACTTGCAGGTTGTAGGTTAATTGGCCACTGTAAATTGCCCATGTAGGTTAAGGAGAATCCGGGGCAATTATTGGCAATGTGGAGGTTACAGAGGAAGTAAGTGACAAATGGGACTGGTTTGTGATGTGACAGATTTGATGGGACAAAATGGCCTCCTATGTCACAAGAAAATATGGGTACTATCTGTGTGGAGTTGCATGCTCTCTGTGATTGTGTAAGTTTCCGTCAGAAACTCTGGTTTCCTTCTGCATCTCTAAGATGCAGTACTGGCTACTGTAAATTATCCTTTGGTATAGGTAATGGCAGAAACAAAGGGAAGTTGATGGGCATGTGAGAAAGTAAGTTGCAGGGCCACAGGGAAATAAGGCAAAGGGGGAAATGGGAAAGATGGGATTGTTCTGTATGGCCCAATCAGCCAAACTGCCTCCTCCTGTATTGCAATAATAGGGAAGGATAGCTTGAGAAGTACTGAAACAGAGTCACACAGGTAGAAAGAATAGGACAAAACTACAGAGACTCAGCAACCAGGATTATAACAAACAGAATACTATTCCTTTCCATATACATATTAAAAAAATTACAATTTAAAAAAAAATCACCTGGACTGGATTTGAAATTACTATAATTTTACACAATGAGAAGACTAGAACAGATTGGACAAATTCAGGGATCACGAAGTGGACTAACATATCCTAGCCAAACACATGCAATTTGAAGGCATGAGCAGTGCAGCACCCTCTTGTGATCACCCTGGGCACTGCAGCACAGTTTAAGACAAAAGTAGATAAAAATAGACTTGCTGATGTGATCAGTAACCACCTTGATTGTTAATATTGCAGATGCTTTGTATGTTTAAATGCAATAATTACTAATGAAAACAAGAATAAAAGTAAAATAAATTCAACGATGTCTTGACTGCCCAGTAAAAACTGCTTCCCAAACTTCCCCTTGGTGAATTGTGCAGAATCACAATTCAGATTTGTGAACGTTTAATTCATTCCATAGGCCTCAGCCCCTGCCCATCCCCACTTGTCCTGAGGTATGGAGGTTGGCTGCCTTCCTTAACCACATTGCGAGTCCAGAGTAACATGGGCCAGGTTGAATAGTGAGTTCAGAGGTTTATTTCCCCAAACTGGATTCTCTGTATTATTAGTTCAATCCTTTGTATTACTAGTCTAATTACATAACTACACTAGACTGTCCCCTGACCTTTCCCCCACATAAAACAAGAAATATTTCTGCAGCTTTAGACAGACTGTGGAGGAGAGAATTCTCCATGGGTGTGGGCAAACATACCTTGGAAAATGTTTGTAGAGATCTCAAATAAAGTAGGAGTACACAAGTACCAGAGCATCTTAAGTATGTAACATGAATGGCGCCAGGCACACAATGCAACACAAAGTCCAGCACCTCTGCCGGACTCAGAAACAGAAAGAACCTAGATTTGTTCAGTGTTTTTAATGATCTCAAGACATTTCCAAGTGCTTTATAACCAATGTAGTGTAAAAAGATACAGTAATAAGATTGAACTGACAACATTTCCACAAGGTTCTACTTGTTAAATCTGTTTTAGTGATGTTAGTTGAGGAATTAGTATTGGCCAGAACACCAAGGAGAACATTTCTGCTCTTTTCAGAATTTTCTGTCCATTTGAGAGACTGCGTTCAATGATTCAGCTACACAATGGCAGCTCTGACAGTGCAGCACTCCCTCAGTACTGCACCAATGTGTCAGCCTGCATTTGCTCAAGAAAATGGAGTGTTCCCTCAAGTTCCATCCTTCTGATGCAGAAGTGTGAATGCCAATGCCAAATGAACTATTCATATTTTCAAAGACAAATTGTCAACTTCTCAAGTAGCTCAAAAGGTTAACAATAGAAAGCGCAAGAAAATTGAGAGATAGGATAGGTCTTTCTTCCCATAATTCTACTCTAAGACTGCATCAACATGATATGACATTAGAATATCTGATTCCCATGAGACTGATTCAACAGCTTACAGAAGGGAAATAAGTTTTTCTTGTGTATGCTAATTACTGTTAAATAAATTCTAATGCTGCCCCCACTGGCTCCTGAAACAATAAGCTAAAAGCAAAGTTTATGTCCGATATATAGAAATGCACCTTTGAACATTAACGCTCAAAAACGTAAACTGAGAGGCTCTTTTCATGAACAATCTAGATTTTCAGTGCAAAGGCATACAAACCTGGAGAGAAAGCTGCTAGCCCGCCTCCCCCCCAACAATCACCAGCACACACCGTGCGATGTGCTGCCTGATCTCAGACAGGCACTCCACTTGAGATGCAATAACTTCCCTCAGTGTTAGAGTGCCTTAGAAGTGCCAAGTGAGTCTGGTGACCCATCTCTTGGGCAAGGCACTGCAAAACTGAATGCCTGTGGGATCTGCAACCTAGCAACTGTTAGCATCTTCATAATGCTGGAAAGTAATCATATATGAGCATTGAGAAAAAGGGAAAAGAAGAACGATTTTATTTTTGGTGACCAGAGTTTACCAAGGCTGACATTGCTAAAACACAGGAAAACATTCTCTCAAGCAACCCCACGAACTAAAAAAACTCTTCATTCTCTTTAAATACCCATGGGGTTTGACTAAGGTCCACTACAATTTCTGGGCTGCTGCTTCTATGTGTTACATGGTCACGAAGGTTGGCAATCATAGACCAAAGACCATTGTGGCTTGGAGGAGGATGAGGTAACATTGGGTCTTGGCTGTGAGCCTCTATTGTGAGTGTTAACCATCTGGGGTGGGGAGGTCATGGGATCACAAAGGTTCAAAGTTAAGAAGCTGTCTCAATCCAGCACAATATTGTGAAGATGTTATCCCAGGAATGTTTCACAATATTAATCCTGGGACAACCTGGCCTAATTTCCCCACAATGCTCTAAAGCATTGGAAATTAAGTCATCCTGTGTGTCAGACGTTCCATGCTGAATCACCACAGGAAGTCCAATATTGAATTTCCTCAGTGGTGCAATTTGGCCTGTTGGTGGTTGCAATCATGTTCAACTCCAGGAATAAAACAAAAATCAACAATTTTCAGATACATATCACTGAAAAATAAAAGTTTTATGCATCCTAGATCAGCATGGCTGACATTTATTTATTCATTTTTAAGGTCTCAGCATCACTGGCAAGTGGCTATTCCCAATTTCCCTTGAAAAAAGTGACATGTCAGGCCATTTCTGAGCATTTAGGAGTCAACCACAGTGGTGGATCTGGATTCACATATAAACTAGGCCTGTTGAGGATGGCAGATTTCCTCCTTTGATGGGTTTGTACAACAACCCAGCAGCTTTGTGATCATCATTATTTGTGATAAGATTTTTAATTCCAGATTATTAATATTAATTTAAATTTCACAGCTCCCAAGGTGGGATTTGAACTTAGGTCTCTGGACCTGTAATCCAGGCATCTGGTTTACTAGTTATTTAACCACTGCACCACTACCATACAGATTAGATCCCTCCACTCTATAGCATCAAAGACATAGATCGATCACCACAGGTTCCTTTCTTCGCTGTGCCAACAATTTCCAGGCAGGCACACTGTGAAGAAGCAAAAAAAAAGTAGAGTCTATACTATTCTAAAAAAGCTCCCAGATCAGGGAGAGTTAGCATGAAGCTCCTTCCATGCTGTATTATTACATACTTCTTGCAGATCATATGAATAACACCAATTGCCTTTTCCCAACTATAACCCTCATCCTTGTGAGTGTAAACTCTTGCAATTTCTTATTTGCAATACCAGAATTATTTTTATGACAGCCTCATCCTGAAGTAAACATGTGGTGATTTTTCTGACACTAGCACATCAAAATGTCTGTGATTTACTATATGAAAAGCAGATTCTGAGAATTGTAATTCATGTTGCTTCAAGTGTAAACTGTGATTATGGTCAGGAACAAATGCCAGCTTCCATAATGAGCAATAAAGAAAACAAGCTCTTTGAGAAGTCTTCTTCAAGTAATGACATCAGCCAGCAGAATAACTTCTGGTAATTGTAGTTCTCAGAAAAGAACGTTAAAATTATTTATAATCCACCCACCTCTGTTTCAATACTCACCTCTGGAGACTAATTCTTATCACATTGGGTACCTTTGTTTAGTTCTATGGCGGTGGGAATCATGCTGGCAGTTGCATCACTCCTAATAGGACTATCTAAGCCACACAGGTTGAAATGAGCCATCTAATGCCAAGCATTCAATTTTCCTGGTAGGGACTTGTCAAACAGGCTAACAATCAGTCCACTAAAACAAACTTTTTTCACAGAAACAAGAGTCAGAATAAGTTTAAAAAGGTTGACAAATATAAACACCAAAATAAAATTTCAATAACTTGAACTAGAGTTGACATTCCATTATCTTTCTCTGGACAGACTGCCTCATGGCTGGTAGGTACAGGAACAACTAGTTAAATATTCACTAATTCAGTATGCCCAAATTTAACACCCCAAACCCTTTACCATTCAGCTTCACATACTTAGCACTGAATCTGGGCAGCCAGAATTCTTTCATATCAAACAACAAATCAACAGAAAATCTGTAACAACCTAATAAAGTCTCTCATACACCAACTCCATTGATAGTGCATCCAGCCTTCCTAATGCTATCATGTCCATTGGCTACCTGGCAGTTTATTCCCAATTTCAAATCTGGTTTGATTAAAGCAGTTTTTATATACTATCCTGGTTGGTTCTGAAATGAAACACAATAAATCTGGTATTTATAATAAGATATTAACTTCTACTATGTCTTAAAGAGCCAAGTGATTCATAATGACTTTCAGGGGAGGGAAGAGAAGCTGCCTTTTCTATCTGTTGTAGACCAAATGTGACTTTGGTCATAGTTTATGACTTTGTGCCCTCAGAAGGTCACTCAGTTGCAAAATTATTGATCACTTCTACAATTCCCCCAGGGATAAGCCATAATTGTGATTTCAAACCCATCTAAATCATTACTATTTTTCTTCTTCCTATAACCTGGGCTTCCTCTGATTTAGCATTCAGTATTTGTATGATGGCTTGCTCCGAATTAGTTTTCTGGCTTTCTGTACCTTGGAGGGATTTTTGTAACATTATTAGTTGTAGTCCACATAAACTTTAGTTACTTCATAGCCTATTATCTCCACAATAACATCAATCTGGTTGCTTTTCTCTGGACGTATTCTTGTAACTATAATTCTTATTTGAAAATCAATACATGGCATTCCTGGGGGAGGGGGGGGGGGAGATAGACTCCAAATTTGGTGCTCCCAGAATGGAGCCTCATTCATTGGGAGTAAAAATTGTAAAACCATGTGTGGATGATATGAGAAATCCCATATGAATTTCTGATTTGAGCTCCAAATGAGTGGAGCTCATTAACAGGAGAGCAGTCAGGGAAATTACTCTTCAGGTTTGATTGCTAGTAGTTAGAGAGCCGGACTCATTCTTCAGATGTTGTGGGTTAAGGCTGTAGCCTAAGAAATTAAGAAACTGAATTCATGAAATGTACTGATTATTTTTGGTATCAGTTTAAGGAAACCCTGGCAGACTTCCTTAAATAATTGTTTTGATCAACACTAGTCAACGTTGGCTTTTTCATGGAATATCCAGGTTTGAAAACTGAAGGTCGAGTTCATTCTACTTATGATCCTTTTCATTTGGTGCCCTTGTCATGCATTTGAATCTTCATTCCTACACCCTAAATTCAGCACTAATTGTCAATTTTGCCAATGGGTCATTAAGAATAATAGCAATGGGAACATATAAAATGATGCTAGTATAGTATAAAAAAATCCAAGAATGGGGATAAGCCACATTAACATGATGTTTACTTCTAAATGTGATCCTGGAATGGCCATGCCCGATGCCCAGACTTGGTGGACAAGCTGGGGAAAATCTACACCGAATAGTTTCTGGTAATATAGATTGATGATGAAACTACAACATCAGTTCTTCAACCAATGCTTCCTCAATATGCAAATCCTCACTGGGAGCACTAGATTGAAGTGCCATCATTATATTCAGTTATTCTGCACACATATTTCCTAGTCACAAGTTAGAGTCATATAGCATGGAAACAAGCTCTCCAGCCCACCAAGTCCACAACAACCATCAAGCACCAATTTACACTTCTTTTTTCATTCCACCCAGATTCCCCTCACCTTCTCCTAGATTCTACTACTCAACCTACAAGACAGGGCAATTAACAAGTGGCCAATTACCTGCCAATCACCTGCCAATCTACATGTCATTGGGATGCGAGGGGAAACTGGAGAACCTGGAGGAAAACCATGCAGTCACAGGGAGTTTCCACACAGACAGCAGAGGTCAGGATTGCAACTGAGTCATTGGGGTATTAGGCAATGGCTCTATTAGCTGCACCACTGTCACTCCCAGTAACTCAAAAAACAATTATTCCTTATGTAAAACCTATATTGTAATGTCTTAGTGGGCTATTGATGGTGAAGGTGGAGGTGACAAAAAAAAATGAAGACTTCCTTACTGGAAAGACACTTGGTCTTGGAATCAAAAGGTTTCAAGTCTCACCCCTGAGACTTGGACACAGGATCTCGAGTGTGTTTTATGAAGTGCTGCACGATATACCGAAGCATAAATGGCCTCTCAAGTAGATAAAAAATTCCACAACATTATTCAAAAGAAAAGCAAGGAGCTGAACGCCCTTCTGGGTGCTGCTTACATAGGAATGAATAGTCAAGACCAACAATTTGAGATTATTTCACCATCACTGCTTCTGTGTGCCTACTTCGCAATGATATCTATACTTCGACACCAGCTCATCATGAAGCACTTTGAGATACTTGCGGTCATAAAAGATAACATCTAAATACAAATCTTTCTAATTAAAAGGAGAGAAGCATCTTATTCCAGGATACACACTAACATTCTAAGGGACTGCTCGGGGTTCCTTTCATTAGGGCAGATGCTGAACTCACTGCCTCTGCTTAAGAGACACAGAATACTGCACAAAATCAAAACAAGGTCTTAGTGTGCTGATCAGTAGTCTCCCAGTCTGTATCACGTAAAGAAATAACACTAATCTGGAAGAATGATAGGTCAAATCATTAAACATGCAAAATTCTTAAGAGCTTGAAGGGCAAGTGCTTAAAGGATGTTTCCCTGCTGAGAAATCTAAAACCAGGGGTCATATTCCAGATTATGGGATTGTTCAAATATAACAAATTTCTTCACTCAAAATCTTGTGAATCTTTGTAATTTTCTACACTAGAGGCTGCAAATAACCAATGAGCATATTGAAATCTGAGATCATAAGTTTTATAGATAATAAGCAGTCAAGGGATTACAAGGATACTGCAGTAAGAAAAAAAAATCCATTTATGTAGCATATTTTGTGACCTCAGGATGTCCCAAACCACCTTCTAACCCCTGCTGCAATGCAAGAAACACAGCTTGCACACAAGGAACAGCATGATAATGGCCAGATTCCCTACTCCACCAATGGTGGTCAAGGGGTAACTCCCCTCCTCTATTAAAAGTTGTTGGGGATATATAACATCCTTGGAGACAGATAAATTCTGTGCTTAATGTCCCACTAAAAAGGAAGCACTTCTGATCTCCATCAGTACTGCGTAGGAACGTCCGCCTGAGATTTTTGTCCTCGGATTTCACCAGCAGTACTTTAACTCAACTGTCTGATGAAGCTGTGAGTACTACAAAGTAAATCTTGGATAAGCCAGCAGATAGAGGTAGAAGGTCAGTAATAACCTAACAGAATGGTGAAGGTCTTAAGGGCTAAATGGCATTCTCCTGCTATTTTTAATGTCATCACAATATTGTTTCGGGGAGGTGGGGGTGCGGTGTGCACAGTTTGCAAATTGGCTGCTATATTTGACTGTGTTATAATAATCTCAATATCTCAGAGTAATCTATTCATTATGAATTGATTTGTGGTATTTTAAATGTGCCTGAACTGGCACAATACAGTTGCAGCTGTCTTTTTCTTTATGTTCCTACCCACCAAGCCACTGGAAGAACTGCCAACAAATGGGTTCTTTAAGTCACGGAAAAAAAAATTAAGACATTATGCTCTCTCCCCCACTCCAATCTTCTTCCACATGCATCTAATTTGCTGTTACTGACGCCACCAGCCAAAAGCAGCAAGGCCTGGGTTTGAAAGTCAAGTCAGAAACACATTGGAATGATCTGCACTGCGCTGATAGAACTAACATCAATCCCAGGCAGACCAGGCTCCCAGCCAGAAACTCATTGGCTCAGGCTCCCAGTAGAGCACAGGGTTGAGCCAACGGCACGCTAACAGGTGATTGCTGAGCCCCAGCGCTGCCTACTATCTAAGCAGATACTTCAGAGTCATTGAATACAAGTGTTAAATGCATCATTTCCTTCACTCTCACTCCCAATTCCCCTCCAATGCTGCAGTTCCTGCTGGGTTGATAATTTCAGGATAGCCCTTACACTCTGCGCAAATACTCACTCTTAACTTATAAGGTAATCATTGGGCAATTGAGATTTTTTTTTGGTCTGGGTGCTGCCAGAGGAGAGAAGTTATTCAAGAATTAGAACTGTACCATATACAAATCAGTTGCATTGTTGAACAGCCTGCATTTGGTGCTATTGGTCAGGGTAGGCATTTAAGCTCGAGACAGTGGGAAAACTCAGTGGTCTCTTTCTGACGTTCACTGAATTGGCAAGCTGTACCTTGATTTAAAGCTTCCCCTCAAAAAAAGGGAAACTCCAACAGTGCAGCAGTCCCTCAGTAACGCACTAAGGGGTTGGCCTGGATTCTGTGTGCTCAACTCCTGAAATGGGTTTTGTACTCACATTTACTGCATTTAGATTTTGGGCAGTACTGACTATCCTTCAGGACCAGCATCAGTAAACCTCAGGGAAAAAAAAAAATCACCCTAGTTTACTGTTCCTAATCACGGTCTGAGAAATACAATTGTAAATTAATCATGTGTGTAATTGGGTGGGGACAACCTGGGACTTTTTGAAAGCTTGGCTTAGTTGATAGTGCTTGCTCTGCTGGATAGAGAAAATTTGAGTTCAAGCCCAAATCCAGCACTAAGTATATAACGTAAGCCAATTATTCAGAATACCTGTTGAACTGCCAACCACTACAGAAAGAAGCCGGAAGAGACCCAAGAACATGATTCACAAAATCGCTTTGAGCAAAGATGACCAGAGAACTACTCCCATTAATATCTTGTGACCAGCAATAAAAGGGGATAGAACAAATCTGTCGAAGGGTCCCATACCAGAAACATTCACTGCTTCTCCTTCCACTGATGCTGCCTGACCTGCTGGGTTTTCCACCATATTCTCTTTTTATTTCAAATGTCTAACACATGGATTATTTTTTGACCTTCATCAACAGAAGATATTTGCTCAAGCAATCCCTGAAAGTTAGTACTGGTGGGCACGTACCTCAAAGAGAGTTGACAAAGGAGAAGGGGATGAGATGTGACAAATATATCTATCTAGCACTCCACGGCACAGTGTCAGGGCACCAACTATATCTTCCCTGGGTACTCTTTAGCTCTGATCTTGGTCAGCATGGGCAAGATGGGCTGAAAGGCCTGTTTCCACACTATGCAAGTCTATGACTGTATAACATCGGTGACTCTGTCTCCATGTCACAGGCCTATTTCAGTGAATGGAGTTGATTCCAGTCACATTTTGGCAGCTGGCATTAGCCAGATTAGAAGCAGTCATTTCTTTCTCATTACTCATAACCAGAGTAAAATAACAATTGACAGTTCCACAAAATTAGTGTCCCAGGAACTGCAAGGCTGAGCAGTGGCAGGTAAGAGGATTTGATATGGGTACAAGCTTGTGGTTGGTTTCACTATTATGATTGACCTCTCAGTTTTCAATTGTGTACCCACCTGTCGAATCCTTGGATACAACACGATTCCTGAACAATTTCCCCACAATTCAGAGGTCACGGGATATTCAGTTTAGTAAGGTGGGATGGGCCAAGGGGAAAGAGAATAGAAGTGGAAAGGGAGGGGGCATTAAAGGAGAGGACAAACTAATGGAAGTGGTTAGAGGAAGGAGATAGAATTTGGGAGACTGGGGAATGGGAAGAAACTGAAAGAGGGAGAGGATCAAGATGGGGGAATAAACTGGAGGGAACCAAGGATAAAGGGGTGGGAAAATTCATGTGTCTGTGTGTCTAGACACCGTATGTGGATATGTGTGCAACCTCTGTGCAGCAAAGTCTGGTATCCAATTGTGCAGGACTTTGAGAGTGGACAATGACAGTATGGTAGGTGGTGTGCCACACCCACCACATCTTTAAAGAATTCATACATAAACATCTTCCTTGCCTCAAGCAAGTCGTCCTCGATCTGAATGAAGTACTGAAGAAGTATCTGTGTGTATGTATGTTTTGCTCTGTAAGCACAAAAGCATATTTCTGTACCTGTGCAAGTTGCTCTATGTGAGTTAGCATGCCTATGTCTCACTGTGCATGTCAATCTGGGTGTGTGCGAGCACGTCCAAGTCCATGTGCATATTTCACATTGTGTA
>JAUZTB010000135.1:26304429-26315616 GCA_034780895.1 Rhynchobatus australiae
ACATTTTCCGCGGAACAGGATCACGATCGCTGTTAAATTCACTGCAAGACACAAAGGAAGCAGAATATTACTTCCCGAAGTGCCCCATCTTATCAGGTTGAAGCAACATGCAAGACACAATGAATAATAGTCTGGACCTGGCTAAAACCAAACCACCGCCTGGAACACAGACAAGAACACCAATCGCCTGTCTTTAAGCAGATGAGATGCCAGCGATTACCAGCATAACTGCCCATTGCAGACGTCATGTGGAGAAGTGTGGAAAGGCCTCTATGACGAGCAGGCCTCCAGTAGTTTACAGATGACATCTTACCAGTGGCAGACGTGACAGCGACCGGCAGAGGGCAAAGATGAAGGTGAGATATTGTCGTTTGGAAAGCATTTGTGTGTTACATAGGTTTAAAATAAACCGCTGGTGTCAGGGAAATCATAAAACCATTAGAATTGATGTCAATGATCTTTATAAATTGTATTTAAAATTCCCAGATGAATCACACGACGAAAAATCCAATTGAAGTCAATGGATAACTGATACTGCGTCGGGTCTAATTGACATTCAATCCGAGAGCAGGAGAACGAATGTAAACCTCAGGAATCCGTACAAGAACAGGATTCATGCGGAGTTCAGTATTGGAGAGCAGCAGCAGATGTCGTGACGTCTGCATTCAATCAATGCTGGATTTACTTTGGATCCACGCAAATCAGTGCATGCTGGGAAAGCTGAATGTACACCGATAGTACGAAGAGGCCTAATGTCTTTTTCATTTTCCGATGACCAGATCGCGCTGGTTTCATCGAGAATTAAGAGGATCTCCAGAGCCCGACAAGGCGAAGAGACCTGCATATGTTTAGTGGTGACTGAGTCCTCGGGCTGTTCTGTGATGCGCTGAACTACGGGGGCAGCTACATTTGTAATCCGTCCCTTAGTTCCTGGCAGAAATAGTTGTTGCATCCAATCAAGCGGCTTTCACTTAACTGCGTACTGCGAACTGCAGAAGGCTAAATTGAATGAATATTTTCAGTTCGATCAACAGAATTCCGCTTTAATATAATTTTTTTCGGCTGAATGCGATGTGGAATGTTTTAATTGCTGCACATGTTTGTACTATTAAAAGATTTCTGAATATATTGAAATGCCTTATCAGAGACATTTAGAGATGTCAAAGGGAATAATGGCCGGAAATACCACAAGGCTATACGGACTATGAATAGACAAAGCGTCACGTTTCGCAACTTTAACGTTGAGCTGCCGCACGCTGAGCGATCCACCAATTACTGGTGGAACTTTTATCGCGCGGTGAAAAAAAGCGTTGCAGTTTCGAACAACGCCAGGGCTCAATGGAACAAAATTACTTAACGGGATTTTTTTTCAGTTAGAAACCATACCTCAGTGAAAAAAAAACAGGAAATAAAGAACAATGAATTAGCAATAACTTGACAAAGGAATATACAGAAGAAAGCGAAGAAAAAGTTCTATCCGACTATTTCTACAGAACCCAAGGATTCCGAAAAGGGCAGAGACCTAAAGTCCGTCCCTCATCGACAAAGAATCTTCCAATTTTTGAAAACAAAACGAAGCGTTATTTGCGAAATTCAGCGGTGGAATACGCTGAGAGCATTTAGCAACTCGCAGTTCTCCCGTGGTTCCTTTCCCTCCGCCACTGTCCGTGAGCATCGCGAGAGTATTTGAACTTACTAATAAAACAGCATTTATTAACCACTGAGGTCCCTTATATTTTCAAATATTAAGTAATATACAGATAGCTCAAATGCACACAGACACTGACACAGACTAGAACCGTTCAAATGACCTCCTTGACAAAGATAAATACATACAAGTTTCTAAATTCTCAGATCTGAACCTGAATTCAAATAGGTGGTGCAGCCGGTCCCACGAAATGCCGGGCAGGGTGAGTAACACAGAGACGGAAGTTCACCGGCTCTGGATACGCTGCTGCTCATGCTGGACAGGCAGAGGCGCCGGCATCTTTCAGTCATATTAGAGCAGAGCTGCATAAGTCCACGACTTAATCATCGACGAACGGCTGACGGCTTATTTATGGGGGACTGGTCGATTTATGGAGCCGAAGCTGCTATAAATTGGAGAATTTATAACGGTTCCATGGCAGTTTGAGGGATACTGTTCTGTACTATGAAAGTCGCTGTCAATGGGAAGCACACATTTGAAATAAATGACAAGAATGAAACGTCAAGGAGCAAACGGATCCTCTTTCCACGTTGATATGGACATTTGAAGAGACATTATGAGAGGTCTTTAAAAAGATGTTCACGGGGGCTTATGGGTCATTGCCAAAATTACTTTTTTCTCCGAAAATAAACGGAAAAGCTGTCTGAAAGAGCTACAAAGATGTTCCGCTCTATTCCAACGACCTTCAACGCGGTTCTATTCTGCAGACAACTACAGTGCAGCATCTTTTAGCAGAGCTTACAGAGAGATATCAATGACGCTAACATCAATCTAAGTTGATATCGCCACTTTCTTTCGTGTAAAATTCCATATTTCCGTATTGATACGAAATCAGACAAGACAATGAATGTTGATCAATCCGCGAAAGCTGAAGTAAGGTTAAATGTTGGCAGTAAACTCAATATCACCACGAATGATGCATTGAACTGGGGAACAGGCAGCAAAACCGTCAAGGCGGCTGTTCTATGTTTTGGCAAATGCAACTCAAGGACGAAACAATAGAATTTGCATTCAGATCCAGTTTCTTACCAAGAATGCCAACGGCTGCAAGTATAGGATAATAAATGCTCGCAATATAATAAATTGCCGGATATCCCATTTTCGGTGTGATGCGGTTATATCAAATATTTTCAACTGCCTACCTGTACTGATGGTCTGTTTAAAAAGCCTCAGGAATTTGTCACTGAGCCAATTAGAGGCGAACCATCCTCAGTCACATCAGTCACAATGCACTGAACAAATGTTAAAAATAAACTATATTAACTCATTGTGTCACTGTGCAATATATTTCACTCCTGAAGGAATGAAACAAACAATTTACATCAGTATTCTTTCTTTTCTTTTTCAGAAGAGAACGTTGCAAGTTGAAATTCTATAAACGTCTTCTTGAGCTTGAGCTTGAAACTGGACACTTTGGAAGGCTGTATTTAGATCACGTTCTCTTTTCTTCAGATGAGTTTCACCCACAATATTAGACTCAGCTAATGACCATCACTTTCTTGTCGGCTCAAGAGACATATGAACCAGATCAGGCAAAACACAACAGTGTTTCTTCCTCACAAAGCATTAGTCAAATACATAGGTTTTATACAATTTAGATTAACTTTATCCCAAAATTTCGCAAGGGAAAAAAATTCTGCGTATTAAATTAAATATATGACTTGCTGGAATGGGACGATTAATGCATTCATCTTGTGTTTCAGGTGGTTTTGATGTTGGAAGCGATAGTTGCGAGCAGATGTCAAGGTTCTGAGTTATGACCTCAATTTGGCTCCTTTAATGCTTTGTTGTCCAGCACATGGATTCCATGCTGGACTCATTGCATAACAATACACACCTGAGCCCCATCAGGGGCCTAGGAAAAGTACCTGTGTTTCTCTGGTACTAGTTGCCAGAGTATTGGTCTACCTTTGGCTCCGAGTTTCTTAGAGTGGTTTACTCTAGAGCAGTTCTGTATTCTCTATTCATTTGTGAAGATCCAGTTCGTGTTGGGATTCCTCTTCCGATCTCTGAGGCAAGATTCCTTCCAGTTACTGCCTGCGTTTGCCCTGAGGAAGTATCCTGAATCCAGTCTTGCATCGGTGTGCCGCATTTGGGTTCTCTTTGAGTTTGCTCAACATCGTGAAAGAATACTCTGGCCACCATGAACCCAGCCGACAGGAATCCCCTATATGAAGCCCTTGCCAAGCAGGGTTCACTTCTGGGACGCCATGACCAGCAGCTCCGGAGAGTTGTGGAGGACGTCCAGACCCTTACTGTGACTGTTTCGCAGCTCAGCGAATAGGTCAGCCGAGTCTCTGCTCTTCTTGCCTCTGCCGATCCTGGAATTCCGTCTGACCAGCCTGGGTCATTACTTGGAGCACCACAGTACAGTCTGATGTCCCAACCACCCAGGGAACCACATGTACCTGACCCAGAACCCTACACCGGGGATCTGGAAAAATGCCGGTCCTTCCTACTACAAATCCTGTTAGTTTTTGCACTGCGGCCTCTATGATCTCCACTGAGAGATCCAAGGTCGCATTCATCGTGGGGTTGTTGCGAAGAAGGGCGCTGGAATTGGCCACGGCTATCTGGGACCATCAGCCAGAGACCTGCTCCTCGTTTCACATCTTCATCGAGGAGATGAGACAGGTCTTTGATCATCCTATCTGTAGAAAAGAGGCAGCCAAGCGACTCCTCACCCTCCGCCAGGGATCCCGTAGTGTTGCAGAATACACTGTAGAATTCCGGACACTGGCGGCTGACTCAGGCTGGAATGGGGAGGCTCTCCAAGGATTTTTTTGGCAAGGCCTCAGCGACAAGGTTAAGGATGAGCTGGCTGCCTGGGATGAGACAACCAGCCTGGATGCATTGATATCTCTAGCCACCAGGCTGGATAACCGACTCCGGGAAAGGCAGAAAGAGAGGATTACACATCCCACACCTTCATTCCTCCCACGGGTCACCTTCCCAGCCACTCCTGACCAAAGTCTCTCTGCTCCTTCTCCTTCTGTCCCTAGAGGTGATCCCAACCTAGTCGATTGCACCACCCCAAAGAAGCAACCAACTCAACTGGGACGGAACCGCTTTTCTTCCTCCGAACGACATCGGAGACTAAGAGCTGGGAGATGCCTCTACTGCGGTCAGTCTGGCCATCTTCTCTCCACTTGTCCCATTCGGCTAACAGGGAAGGACTCGCCAGTGGAGAGGAGGCTCCTGCCGAGCCAGACGTATTTCCCTTTGGCCTCCCAAACCAGTTGCAGGTGTCAGCTACCATCACACGCCTCCAACAGTCCCTGTCCTTCTCTGCCTAGGTGGAATCCGGTACCGAAGGGAATTTGTTGGATGAAAAGGTAACCTCCCAGGCATGGATTCCCCTGGAGCCATTGAGTGCACCTCTAGAGCTTCGGTCACTGTGTGTCCGACTGTTGAGCTGAGTCACACACCGGACACCCTTGCTATCGTTGTTGATCTCTGGAAACCTTCGGGAACAGATCGAATTCTACTTGATAACCTCTCCACAGATACGGATGGTCCTTGGATTCCAGGGGAGAGCCGCCACAATCTCCACTTCGATTGGGCAACGGGCAAGATAGTCAGTTGGAGTCCTTTCTACCATTCCAATTGTCTCCAGTCGGCCCTTTCTCCAGTACAGACTCCTGTTAGTTCGTCAGCCACCGAGGCCCCTGACTTGTCCCGTAATTCAGTGGAGTATCATGACCTGGGGAAGTCTTTAGTAAGCAAGGGGCTCTTTCCCTGCCTCCTCACCGTCCATACGACTGTGCAATCGACCTCCTCCCTGGGGCTCCGCTGCCTACCAGTAGGCTATATAACGTGTACTGACCAGAGAGGGAAGCAATGGAGAAATAAATTAATGAATGGCTCTCGACTGGCATTATTCGCCCTTCCTCCTCCCCGGTAGGTGCAAGATATTTCTTTGTGGGAAAGAAGGATGGCTCGCTGCGCCCTTGCGTTGAGGACCGGGTCCTCAACAACAGCAGTCAGAAACAAGTATCCTTTGCCACTCATCAATTCTTCATTCGAACTTCTTCACGGGGCCACTGTATTCTCTAAACTTGACCTACGAAGCGCTTACCACCTGTTCAGGATAAGGGAGGGGGATGAGTTGAAAACTGCCTTTAATACCTCCCTCGGCCTCTTTGAATCACTAGTTATGCCATTTGTCCTGACCAATGCTCCTGCCGTCTTCCAAGCACTGATCAATGATGTTCTACGAGACTTCATAAATAGATTCGTGTTTATCTATCTGGATGACATCCTGATCTTCTCCAGTAGTCTTCGCGAACACACTCAGCGTGTCCGTCGGGGTCTCCAGAGGCTTTGAGAGAACAAGCTCTTCGTTAAAGCTGAAAAATGTGAATTTCATGTCCCCTCTGTCAGCTTCTTAGGATACATCATTGAGAGCGGACGAGTAAAGGCAGATCCTGAGAAGATTCCGGCAGTGCGAAGTGGCCTCGACCCACAACATGCAAGCAACTCCAACGGTTTCTGGTGTTTGCGAATTTCTACCGCCGTTTCATTAGGGATTATAGTCGAGTGGCCGGCGCCCCTTACTCGACTTACTTCACCTAAGGTCCCTTTTCAGTGGAATCCCGAATCTGACTCTGCATTCTCGGAACTAAAGAAACGCTTCACCTCCTCTCCCATCCTGGTCCCACCGGACCCTTCCAGCCAATTCATTGTGGAGGTTGATGCTTCGGACTCTGGGGTGGGAGCGTTCCTCTAGCAATGCTCTAGTGTGGATTAGAGACTGCACCCCTGTGCCTTTTTTCTCGCCGGTTGTCCCCAACTGAAGACAACTATGACGTGGGGAACCGGGAGCTACTAGTATTCAAGCTTGCATTAGAGGAAAGGAGGCACTGGCTAAAGGGAGCAGAACACCCGTTCATCGTTTGGACAGACCATCAGAACCTGGAATATATACGCACTGCAAAACGCCTGAGTTCCCGTCAGGCACGGTGGGCATTATTCTTTGGCAGGTTCGGATTTACACTAACATATCGTCTTGGGTCCAAGAAGGGGAAGCCTGATGCTCTATTTCGGCAATACTCTACAGAGGAGGACCATCCTAACCCGGAGACTATCCACCCCCAGTCCTATCTGGTGGCGGCCCTTTCCTGGGATATTGAGGCTGCAGTGATGAGAAACCAACGGACCCAACCTGACCCAGGCAATGGAACACCCAACAGCCTTTCTGTATAAGAGTCTGTGCGGCCTCAGGTCCTGCACTGGGGACATTCTTCTCATTTGGCCTGTCACTCAGGGATTGATAAGGCACTTTTCCTCCTGAGGCAACACTTCTGGTGGCCTTCCATGGACGCTGATAATCGTTCCCTTTTATCTGCCTGTACCCTCTGCGCCCGTGGAAAAGCCTTCCACCGACCACCTGCTGGACTGATTCGCTCCTTACTTGTATCTAGCCGTCTGTGCTCGCATATTGCCCTGGATTTTGTCACGGGACTGCACCCTTCTCACGGAAACACCGTTGTCCTTACTATTGTGGACCGTTTTTCCAAACCAGTGCATATTGTGGCCCTTCCCAAGCTCCCTGCAGCTCAGGAGACAGCCGACTTGGTTGTCCAACACGTCTTCCGACTCCATTGGATTCCTGCAGATATTGTCTCCGACCGGGGTCCCCAGTTTGTCTCTGCCGTATGAAGGTCCTTTCGTCAAGCCCTTGGAACATCCGTAAGCCTATCGTCTGGTTTCCATCCACAGACAAATGGCCAGATGGAGCGGACGATTCAGGACTTGGAAACAGCATTACGCTGCATAACGGCAAATAACCCGTCAACATGGAGCACCCACCTCGCTTGGGTTGAGTTTGTCCACAACTCTCTGGTCTGCACTGCTGCTGGGAAATCCTCCTTCGAATGCTCACTCGGGTACCAACCCCCTCTCTTCTCCATCCACGAAGAAGATATCGCTGTGCCTTCAGTTTAAGACCATCTCCACCGTTGCCACAAGTTCTGGGAGGACACACGTGCGGCCCTGCTCCGTACCGCCAACCGCAACCGGAAATGTGCTGATCGTCGTCGGGTTCCCTCACCTGTGTACCAGCCTCGGCAGAAGGTTTGTCTCTCGGCTAGGTCCATTCCTCTCAAAGAGGAGCCCAAGATACTAGCCCCTCGCTTCTTGGGACCTTTTGAAATTGAGCGGATTGTTAATCCCATATCAGTCCGGCTCAAATTGCCTAAGACCCTCAGGATACATCCCACTTTCCTTGTGTCTCAGGTGAAGCCAGTGGTCAGCAGCCCATTGTTCCCTCCAGCCAGGCCCCCTCCGCCCCCCAAAATTGTTGATGACTACCCGGCGTACACCGTCCGGCGCTTATTGGATGTACGTAATGTAGGGGCCTGCAGTACGTGTTTGATTGGGAGGGATACGGTCCAGAAGAACGTTCCTTGGTTCCCCGCTCCTTCATTTTGGACCCCTCCCAAATCCTGGACTTCCATCTGAACCATCCAGGTAAGCCCGGTGGGTCGCCGAGAGGCTCCTGTTGAGGGGGGGGCGGTGGGTACCGTCATGGTTCTGTGTTATGTCCTCAATTTGGCTCCTTTAATGCCTTGTTGTCCAGCACATGGATTCCATGCTGTACTCATTGCATAACAATGCACACCTGAGCCCCATCGGTGGCGTAGCATAAGTACCCGTGTTTCTCTGGCACTAGTTGCCAGAGTATTGGTATATCTTTGGCTCCTAGTTGCTTAGAGTGGTTTACTCTAGAGCAGTCCTGTGTTCTCTATTCTTTTGTGAAGATCCAGTTCATGTTGGGATTCCTCTTCTGAACTCTGAGGCAAGATTCCTTCCAGTTGCTACCTGTGTTTGTCCTGAGGAAGTATCCTGACTCCAGTCTTGTATCGGTATGCTGCATTTGGGTTGTCTGTGAGCTTGCTCAACATTGTGACAATGACTGTGTTTTGCTTCCCCTGGTCAGCCTTCCCTCCTTAAACATGAGCTGATCCAAAACTCCACTGCCAAATCTCATTCACTCATCACACCAATATATATTGGCTCCCAATGAAGGTCACCAATGCTGCACATTTAAAATTCTCTTCCTTGGATTAAAACTCATCAGTGACCCATTCCTCCTGGAAGATGATTGGGTCTCATTAAAATAGTGCAGGAAGCCACAGAATAGGTCAGAATGGAATGTGTAATTATCATGATAGGTAATGGGAAATTCAGGGTCGGCACTGCAGACTGAACACATACCCAAATGCAGTAGTCACCCAGTCTGCATTTGCTTTCTTCTTCTGCATTGTTCTTATGAGGCACATCAGTCACCTCAGAGTCTATAGAACCGGACTGGTAGCAGATCATCCTCAAACCTAAGGAACTGCCTAAGAAGAAGGAGAGGGGTTTACAAGCCTGCCTCAATGGGAATTTGAAACTGGACAATGGAATGAGATAATTGAGGGAAAAAAAACCTGAAGGGTTATCATCCAGACAGATCCTAACAGGTATCATTAGCAGAACATCCAGCTACCTAGGTAGATACAGTAATTACTACACAAAAGGAAGGCTTTGAATTCCTGCTGCCTTTCTCACCCTGTGCTTACAAGCTGAGAGTCTGGCTCCTTTCAGCCCCAGGAGGCTGCCATGGTTATCATCTGAGCTGTCCCTTGTTCATTTTACAGCCTAATTACTACCCATACCCCTGCCTTCATTGAACTGTCTTTCACATTTCTGAGTTGTTTATTGCTTTGTTTTCATCAGAGGTTAAGTTAAAATTGCAAAACTTAGAATTTGTCTGAAGAGTGGTTGGGGGAAGAGTGAGGATGACGTGGGGATTAGCTTTGATTAGTTTAAACCAGAGGAGTATTTTGCCATTATGATATGGAAGAGCTTGCGAAATGTTTATGTCAAATCAAAAAAGAATCAGGTCACCAGCAATTTTTTAAGAAGTACAAAAAGAGTTTACTCCTGGCTGACATCCAGCACTACAGCTCCCGCTGCAGCCCATGCACAATGAACTTTAGCCCCTTCCCTTCAATCAGCTTGTAAACTGCCTTGCTCTTTGGTCCATGACTGCATTTAATATAATCTTTGGCCACATTCTTCGCTTGTTCCTTCCTTGATATTTAGGCCATGAATCTCCTGTGCATTCTGGAGATTGCACTGATGGGTATACCTCTTGGCTGTACTGGAGAGCTGAGCCCAGACGTTATAGGATGCCTGTAATAACACATTAAATAGTCAGTGGACAGTGTGCCAGTGATCATGTAAGATGGCCCAGCAACAAACAGGCTACAAAAAGCAACAAAAATATGCTGTCTGACAATGAGGCCTGGTCCGAGGGTTCAGCAGGGATGAGAAGACCAGTACTGTTAAGCAATTCAAGGGGTCTGGGTATTGGGTTGGGAAGTGGCCTGGGAACTGGATTGGTGATCCTGTCAGCAGTTACGATTGAGGCTGAGTGGTGGCTGGGGGTGATGATGTGATCTGTACGCTAGGCTGTTGTTCCAGCTTGGTGCAGTCGGTACCATCTTCAAAGTCCACTGCAGTTGTTAGCCGCGGCTCCTCCTAAACCTGTGACCTCCACATTAAGGGCAGCAGGTGCACAGAAACACCAGCCCCTGCAGATCTCCTACCAAGTCATGACCCACTTCAACAATGGAACCATTTTATAGACCTGGATCACCCTACCTATCATCGCAGTGGGGGTACCTTCACTGGAACGACAGCAGCAGTTCAAGGAGATGGCTCATAGCCACCTTCTCAAGCCATTAGAGATGGGAAATAAATTCTGGCCTTGCCGTCAATGCCCACATCCAACAAGTTAATGAATAATTTTTAAAAGAGTATAGTTCCTTTGTCCCTTTTGATTTTCTAATTTCCTGTGGTGGAAACTTGTAGAAGGCCTTTTAGGATTACCTCAAGAAATTATAGTCTTAGAAAGTTCAGCATCAAACTGCATCAGCTAAGCACAGGTAGCAGCTTTATGGCCTGGTTGGCTGATAATCAGTGCAGTGACAATGGGAGAACAAATACTGCTTGTGCAATGACAACAGGCTCTTGGTTTATAAAGCCACAACCATTTTCAAACCCCTACAGCAGCTGTCAGTTGGAGGACAGATTGCTGTGCTCTGGAGACAAATGCTGGCACCTTTGACCATTTTATCCACAAATGTTTGAGCCTGAAAACTGCTTGTTTTACAATAGCAGCCAAAGTATTGACCATCAGATCAAATCTCGCACAATTGACGTGGTTGCTGGAATTCAGTCTTTCCACATAAATACTATGGCTACAAGAGCAGGTCAGAGGCAGGGTATCTTGCTGCAAGTAACATGCATTCAGACACCCTAAAGCCTTTCTACTATCATCTACAAGGCACAATTAAGGAGCATGATGGAACACGCTCTACTTCCCTGCATGAGTGCGGTGTCAACAATTTTCAAGCAGCTCAACCTCAACAAGGACAAAGAAGCCTGCTTGATTGACCCCCATCAACCTTCCTAAATACTCATTCCCT
>JAUZTB010000135.1:26830399-26840853 GCA_034780895.1 Rhynchobatus australiae
CTCACCAGTACCCTGTACAGCTGCAGCATAACCTCCCTGCTCTTAAATTCAATCCCTCTCGCAATGAAGCCCAACTTTCCAATTGCCTTCTTGAAAACCTGTTGCACCTGCAAACCAACTTTTTGCAATTCACGCACAAGCACTCCCAAGTCCTTCTGCACAATAGTATGCTGCAATCTTGCACCATTTAAATAATAATCTGAACTTCTATTTTTCCTTCCAAAGTGGATAACCTTGCATTTACTAACATTGTACTCCATTTGCCAGATCCTTGCCAAGTCATTTAACCTATCTTTATCTCTCTGCAGATTCTCCGCATCCTCTGTGCAATTTGCTTTTCTTGGTGTCTTGGTGTCATCAGCAAACTTAGATGTGCTACACTCAGTCCCCTCTTCCAAATTGTTAATGTATATCATGAACAGTTGTGGGATCAGCACTGACCCCTGTGGCACTCCACTCACCACTCACCACTAACTGCCAACCAGAGAACCAAGTCTCTCTTCTATTGGTTAACCAATTTTCTATCCATGCTGATACATTACTCCCAACTCCATGCATCCTTATCTTATGGACATCCTTTATGTGGCACCTTATCAAATGCCTTCTGGAAATCCAAGTATACAACATCCACCTGTTCCCCTCTATCCACTGTGCTCATTAGAACCTCAAGGAACTCCAGTGGTGTAACATTCACTGTCTTCCAATCCACCAGGACCTGCCCAGAATCCAGAGCATTTTTGTAAATTTTCACAAACGCCTTTACTATAACTTCCTCCATTTTTTTCAGTACCCTGGGATGCATGGATGCATCCCATCAGGACCAGGGGACTTGTCTACCTTTGCTTATCACTACCTCTTTCATGACAATGACTGTATTGAGGTCCTCACCTCCCATTGCATCCATAACATATCTCTTTGGCATGTTAGACATGTCCTCCACTGTGAAGACAGACACAAAATACTCGTTCAAGGCCTCAGCAATTTCCACAGTACCCAATATTAATTCTCCCTTCTCATCTTCCAAGGGACCTACATTCACCTCAGCCAACCTTTTCCACTTTATATAATTATAAAATTTTTTACTATCTGTTTCTATATTTTGTGCTAGTTTATTTCCTTCTTGCTTAGCGTTTCTTTGTTGTTTTTTTTAAAAAGTTTTCCCAGTCTTCCAGTTTCCCATTACTCTTGGCAACTTTGTATGCATGAGCTTTTAGCTTGATGCCTTCTTTCATTTCCTTAATTATCCAAGGCTGCCTCTCCCCACCCTCACTGTCCTTGCTTTTAACTGGAACATACTTTTGTTGAGTGCTGTGAACAATCTCTATGAAAGTCTTCCACCATTCTGCAACTGTCCCACCATATAGCCTGTGTTCCCAGTCTACTCTAGCCAACTCCTCCCTCATTCTGTTGCAGTCTCCCTCATTTTAGATAGAACTATTGTACCCTCCACATTTGTATGAGAAATTCAATCATATTATGATCACTCTTTCCAAGAGGATGCCCAAGTACAAAATCGTTAATTTTACCTGCCTCATTGCACAGGACTAGATCTAAGACAACGTTTTCCCTTGCAGGTTCACTAACATGCTGTTCAAGAAAGCTATCACAGATGCATTCTATGAAGTCCTCCTCAAGACTGCCTTGAACTTGATTCACCCAATCTATGTGGAAGTTAAAGTTCCCCATGACAAATGCTGTTCCATTCTTACAGGCATCAAATATTTATTGGTTTATTGCCTGTGCCACTGTAATGTTATTACTCAGTGGCCTATAGACAACTCCCACCAGTGATTTTCCCCCCCTTTACTATTCCTAATCTCTACCCAGATGGATTCAACATTCTGCTCCTTAGATAGTGTATTGTCTTTCACTATCGCCTTGATCTCACCCTTAACTAAGAGCACTACCCCAACCCCTGACCTTCCTGCCTATCTTTCCATAATTACCCGATACCTTTGGATTTTTAATTCCCACTCACCTCCAACCTGCAACCACGTTTCCGTAATGGCAACTAAATCATACTCCTTTGTACTGATTTATGCCACAAGTTCACTGACGTTCACTTGTTTCAAATACAATAGGCATTCCAATAAAGTGTCCTTACACTCATTGTCCTTTTAGAATCTAGTAACTTTTGTGTTTAACTTTTCTGTACTCCACTCATATTTTTCTCTTTTCTAACTTTTGCTCTGGTCTCTGCTTTGCTTCTCTCTGTCTTTCTGCATGGATTCTCATCCCCCTGCCATATTAGTTTAAACCCTCCCCAACAGCAGGCACAAACAATCCCCCTGGGTCATTGATCCCAGTCCTGCCCAGGAGTACACTATCCAATTTGTACTGGTTCCACCTCCCCCAGAACCAGTTCCAATGCCCCAGGAATCTAAAACCCTCCCTCCTGCACCACTGCTCAAGCCACATATTCATCCTCACTATGCTGCTATTCCTACTCTGATTGGCACATGGCACAGGTAGTAATCCTGAGGTCATTACCTTTGAGGTCCTACTTATTAATCTATCTCCGAGCTCCCTAAATGCAGCTTACAGAACCTCATCCTGCTTTTTTCCTACATCATTGGTACCTGCACGCACCACAACAACTGGCTGTTCACCCTCCCCTTCCAGAATGCCCTGTAGCCACTCTGAGACACCCCTGACCCTTGCACCTGGGAGGCAACACACCAACTAGGAGTCCCATTTGCAACTACAGAAGCTCCTGTCTATTCCCTTTACCATAGAATCCCCTACCGCTAAAGCTCTGCCACTTTTTCCCCCGCCCTCCTGTGCAGCAGAGCCACTCCAGTGCCATCATGCAGTCTGTCAGGAGCTGCGGCTAGACACACTTCCTGCACATGTAGCCATCAGGGACGCTGGCAGCCTCCGTGAGTTCCAACATTGCGCAGGAGAGGCATGACACAGGTCTGAGCCCACCTGCCATGACTAAAAAGCTTTGAGGGTAAATAAAGAGACAGAAAAATTGAATAAGAACCTACCCTCACCTTACCTTACCTTAGTGTTGCTCACCCTCCTCACTGAAGCCTGATATTCACAGGTTGGTATTCTCTCTCAAAATGGCTGCTCCCAAATGGCCACTCCACTTGACCCTAACTTTATATCAGCTGCTGATAATTAGCCAATCACATATTCACTAAAAATTAGCTGACTTCTCTCTTAAATTCCTGCAAGTGAAATTTACAAGCAAGCAAGGAGATCACTTCTCAAATTTGCTGCTCTCGCTCCAAGTCACCAACTCCTTAACCTCTGCTTCTTCTCGCCAAAACTTCAGCTCCTCACTCTAACACTGGCACACTCACACAATGACCACTCTGCTTGACCTTCACTTCTTTTTATTGGGTGCCATTAACAAGCCAATGAGCCAATCAACTATTAACAACTTACAAATGTTCCTCTTTTAGACTCCTGAAAGGTGAAACTCACGAGCACACAGACTCACCTCTTTACAAGCCTCCCGCTCCAAATCTCTCTTCAAGTCCCGATTCCTGTAAGATGAAACAGGAAATGATGGGAGGAGTGAGAGATTGTTCATGCGGGACAGAGGAACTTGGGCTGGTCAATGAAAAAAAGCACCAACAGAAGGCATGTTCTTTGTGCATGAAGGCAATGGAGAAACTCTCTGGGGTGACGGCTGGGTGCTTCTATGATTACCAGGACCTGAGTACAGTTGCTGAATGCCAGCAATATGGAAAGCCTGCAAAGCACAATTACCAATGCCCTTCCTCCTTGAGTAAGGAGCTTGACTACCTCCCTAATGCAGCAGTGAGGAGCAAACTGAGATATAGCAGATATCAGCAGCAGTGGCCTGGAGTGACCCTGAGATGGAAAAGCTGAGAATAACGGTAACTGAGAACAACCTTCACAGGCAAAGCAATCAGGAACACATGAGGCTGTTTTGAGTCCACTGGAGGTCACAGATCTCAGTGGGGGCAAAGGATGCAATGTGAGTGTTGACCCTTAAAACAACATGATCTCAGGGGAAAGTGAGTATGTGAAAATGGTTGCCCCGTGAATAAATAAGAACAGTCACCTTTTCACTGCAGGTGAATCTTGTGTCCTGTATTGCTGTTGACATCATTTAGAGGAGTTTTACACGAGACAAAAAGAAAACAACAGAAAACGAAACTGCCACCAAAAGGTCAGGTGTCAAATTTCCCTTCGGGTGGTACGGCACTCAGAAATGTGCACATAATTGCTCTACTGCAGCCTAAGCCAATTTTCAACTACCCAGTGGTGTTTTTATCTGGAGTCGTACAAAGGAATCCCCTCAGAAACTGAGGAAACACCCTCAATAGGACTTGTGCTAGGAGAAAAGGCATTAGCTACTGCTGGGACTTATTTGCATCATTTGAGGTTAAAAAAGACATAAATGAAGTTCATCCCCAAAGAGCTGAATGTCATTTCAACAGGGCAAAATGACAGAGACTGATTTCAAATGGCAAATTTGCCACTGAAGGGCATTTGGATCCATCTTGGAGGAGCCCATATGTTCCACGATTCAGCAGGCTTCATAATTGGTCTATCACCCCTTAATTAAATGAACTGCACTCCTAGAAATTTTAAGTAAGATTAAGAGAGGATTTGAAATGGAGACAACCCCCACTGTACCACCACCACCCACCCTGCACCACTTCCCAACCACTCAAGTGCAGATGGATGTTAAAGAGCCCACGGCACTGTTTGATGAAAAGAAGACCATTTCATGATGAACCAAAAGCAGATCAAACATTTTGTGGCTATGAAATCTTGAAAATAGTTGTTGCACTTTCTCACACAGTATTCTCTGCTTTGCAAAACTATTTTACTTTTCAGTCTTTGGGTTATGGACCACAGAAAGGACAGGATATTATTGCTTTCGCTAGAGTTTTGGGCCATCTAATCAAAGCTGTTTGATAAAACAGAGCGAGTTGCTCATCTGCTTCAGAGGACAGCTAAAATTCAATGCATCGGTTGACAGTGGAGTCGTGGGTGTGCCAGACTGGATTAGGATAGCAGGTTTCCATCCCTGAAAATGAATTCAACCATCTGGGTTTTTACAATAATCCAACAACCTTAAGGTCACTTCCATGCATATCAGGATTCTCTTTTGGGATTTTTTTTAAATTGTGGTGTGAACTCTGGTACTGTAACTACTGCATTAATATTATGAAAAACTAAGGGACAGTGCATATTTTTTAACTCCAACAATGCTTTAATCTGATACTGAAGATGCTCTCATCCAAATTCACCAGTTATCTCAGTAAACTGTCCCCACTTTCTCTCTTTGCTTCTCCCGGTGATACCGGCCCTTTCCATTTCACAGTCCTGCAGCACCTTTGGCAGCTGACTCAAGTGACCATTCTTCATAAACTGGATGGTGAGTGTCAGAGGGAAATTCAGTGGGAGAGAAAGAATCGCCAAGCTCAATTTTGTCCAACTTGCACTCACTCACAGATACACACACACCCTCCCTTTTACACACAAGATCACTGTCAACTGGCAACACATTTTGACACCTACCCATACAACACAATCACCACTCAGATAATCTGATTCAGTTGAGGAATAAATGCTATCCAGGATGTAAGAAAGAACACTTAAATAATGTCATGGGATCTTCCTCATCCACTTGAAAAGAAAATGGGGCCTTTCTCTAATGTTTCACCTTAATGACAGCTCACCATCAATAAACCGCTTTAAACAGATTCGCTGTCTATTCACCTCATCATTGTTGGTGGGGATTTACTGTGTGAAAATTAGCTGTTGCAGTCCCTAAATGACTAGTGCCTAAACTTTAAAAAGTAAGGTGAAGTACCCAAAGGAAGACCCAATGCTGTGAAAGATTGCATTTATAATGCAAACTCCTTCTTTACTCAATTAGCTTAAAACTCCAATTACACCGTGGAGGTAATTTAACCTTAACCACTGAAGTTAGCAGTGAATAAAATCAGGTGTGAAATAGGTAGTCAATCCATTCCCCCGTTTTCTGCTGGAGAAAAGGTTACTTTAAAATTAGCACCAATGTTTCCAGGAACTTAATTAGCACTACATGAAAAATCAAATCATTTGCACTCACCGCAGAATAATAGATAGTTTGCCATTAGAGGCCCCATGGTTTCACACAGGTAATTCTTCATAGTGCAGAAATACTTCTTGGGAGCTGTCCAAGAAGAACAACTTAGTCTCTGCAAATATTTCTATTACAGCCACTGGTAAACAGAGCCCGTGGAGCAAGTGTAGCAGATACACACAAGGGACTTACTGTGCAGACTCGAAGATCCACTGGCCAATCAGCCCCCTCCCCTGATCTATCCCATGAAGTATCATATTTCATGATTCTTATCCCATGAAGTATCATATTTAAAACATCACTTTTGGTTTATAAATATGTTCCTTGCATGCATCTTATTCGTGCAATATCCAACTTCCAATCCCACATTTACCCTGATACTGACCTTGTTACATTTCTCCTTCATCCTCCTCCTGTCTGACTATTGACAATCTTGCCTTCAGCCACTTGTCTTCTCCTGCAAGACACTCTCTGCTTCAGCTCTCCATTATACGCCACCTTGCAAACATCCATTATTGAGGAGAGATATTCCACCAAGGGCTCTTATGTTCACACCTTTGCACCACTGGCTGCCTCTCCAGGGAAGTCTCTGGCCTAGTGTAATTTCCCACCACAACATTCCAACCACAGAAAGCCAGACTCTGTTTACAGGTGATTAGCATCTGGACCATCTAGTGGAATAGGATGAGAGATAAGACAGAGATGTAGAAATGGGATGGGAAGAGAAGGATCAGGAATGTGGGACACACATGAGATTCTGCAGATGATGGAATCTGGAGCAATACACACAAAATCCTGGAGGAGCTCAGCAGGTCGGGCAGCATCTATGGAGAGAAATAAACAGTTGATGACCATTCATCAGGACTAGAAGGGAAAAGGGTAGAAGCCAGAATAAGAAGCTGGGGGTAGGGGGCGGAGCACACGCAGGCAGGTGATAGGTGAGTTCTGGTGATAGGCAAGTCCAAATGAGAGGGAGGAGGTAGGAGGGCAGGGGAGGGGGGAGATGTAAGAAGCTGAGAGGTGATAGGTAAAAGAGGCAAATAGCTGAAGGAGGAGGAATCTGGTAGGAGCGGGCAGATGCTTGGAATTCAACAATGGAAAAGTAGGTGATTGAGAACTAGGGGCAATGGGCTTGGGTCAATGGGAGAGAGTGATAGTCGACTGGAGCTGGAGGAGAAGTTGACAGGGGTCAAGGGCTGTGGACTGGGATAGAGTGCAAGTGATGCAAGCAAGTGGACTAGGGAACATCAGGAAGATTGGAGTTTGTCAATGGGAGGACTTAGCTGTGTTCACCTTTCCCCCTCCCATCCCCAAACCTTCCCCACTGATGACACAATGGCCAAAATAAGAGTTGGCAACCTTAACAAACTGTCTCTGGAAGCATTATTTTTACCATAAGGTTCAAGGCACAATCTCGGGCAAGCTATGGTCTTCTGGTTGGGTGTGTGGTAGAAGTGTACCACCATGTAACTGCTTGGAACTGAACCATAATAGTTTGTCATTCCTCATCCCCCAATCTGTTTTTTTCCTCCCCACAGTATCTTACAAATCTATTCTTGGGTCATGGACATAGAAGTACTTCATCTAAATACAACAGTTCTAATGTTCTCCAGCACAGTATCTCATCTTCCATCCACCTTGATTTATCAAAATGCTGCTATCTAGACCCTAATATCTACCTATTCCCCTATCATATCTATTCCCAATGACCTGCACTGGCTGCTGATTCTCAAAAGTCTTGGCTTCAAATGCTTTGCTATTTTATAAGCTTGTCTGCCATACAACAGTCCTTCATTTCTGGCCTGTTGAACTTTACCTTCACATTGGCAACCATGCCTTGAGCTGGAGAGAAGAATGGTTTTTGGACAGGGCTATTGTACCATGAAATGCTCCACCATCATTGGCTATCGAGGCATGAACCAGAATATGAAATTAAAGGAGTAGTATAAATATTTGAAAAGTAGAACTATTAATGGTTTGGGAGGAATGGATTTACAGCTGAAAGATCCCCACCTGTGCTATAATATTTATGGAAACTCGCATGGAAGTTTGAATCTGAGCCCAGAGAGTGGTTTAATAATTTTTTTTACTGAATTTAGTTAGGAAAATAGACTGAGTCCTGAGCCTTTTCAATCATTTTTCAGGTTAGTTAGTGTCTGTCTGTGCTTTTGCTGTGTGAAGCCCAAGTACAGAATTATCTCCAACTAAAAAATCCCCATCCCATAGAATCTGCATCCAAAACAGTCCAAGAAGTGGGTTAAAAGTTCCATTGTCTCAAGAGCCTAATCATAAGCTGCACAAAGCTGGGACATTCTGAATATAATTTCTGGATGAATCCTGAGAGTTGAAACATTACAGCTAATTATGCCAAATATTGTGTGTTACACTTATAACTGCAGACAGATAATAAGTTATTGCTATCAGCTCTGAATGGAATCCAAGTATTACAAATGCAGTTACCTCTCAGTGAGATATAATTAGTTATGAACAGAATTAAAATTCAAAATTCCACCCACCTTTGTCTATTCCCTCTGTTCTCCCATATATAATTCCCCTTTCCCCCCAACCATCCCCACCAATCTTTGGCTTCCTCACACTCCTACCCACAGTTTTTACTGGCCTTGAATGACCTCCTGTTTCTCAAAATCTCAAATTAGTTGCTGGTATAAAACTCAGTTACAGGGTCATCAGCCTCTGTATGATCAGAAGTCAAGGTAATACTTAAAATCAATTTGGTTCTGTTATCAATTTGGTTGAGTACTTTTTATAGAGTTAATCAAGAACTATCCTTTAAGTGAATCAATTAGTCTGCTACTCAACAATTCATTCATTTAATTTGTGTGCGTATTTTGTTTATCCAAAATATTTTGAGAATACCCCCACTTTCAACCTCATCTTTCCAGAAATACTAATCATAACCAAAACTACAAATAGAACTTACTCATTCTATGTTCATTCAACAACAACTTTAATTTATCTATCAATTTTACCATGGCCTAGAACTCTTCACAGAAACATTAACAGGAAATAGTTAATGCCAAGCCAAGCACGAAGATAATAGGATAGGTGACCAAAACATTTGTCAAAGAAATAAATGGCAAGAGAGGTCTGGAGTTGGAGGGGAATGTGGTTTAGAGAGGAATTGTTGGAACTTAATACTTGATCAGTTGAAGCTACATTCACTATTGATATGGAAAGGGAGGGGGCGGCCATTGCACTGGCAGCCAACAATGTTAGAGGACCACCCGGTTGGTGAAAAAACAATGGGTGTTCTCATTGGCTGCTGGGCCCCCTCTATCACAAGCACAGAGCAGAGACAACTTCAGTGAGGACATCAGATCAAACAACCCCCTGCTCCCAACAAACTGTCGGTGGAGAGTTAAAAGGCAGGCAAATTCCACAGGACATCTGGAATTACAGAATTAAAAGCCCACAGCACCATGGCTTCAAAAGACGACCAACACTGAGTTCTAAAAATACAGCAGAATTGAATCGACAAGAAATTACTATGGTCTGCCTTACTGAGTAATTAAACAGGCAAGAGGAAATCTGAACCAGGGACCAAAGCAGCTGACACACCACAGTCCTCGTCAGGGAATTGCACTGGCATATTGTAAATTCTTTTCATTTCTCTTACAGTCATTGGCAATTTCTTTCACATTTTTCTCATCAGACTTCGATATTCACCTGCACTAAAGTGCTGTCTCTGCCTGAGGGTCCACTCCCGTAGATTCCTCAGTGTATCCTGACTGCTGAAAGTGAAATGTCTTGTTCTAAGTGCCCGAGGAACGTGAAGTCTTTCATCATTTATAAATGTCACCATTTTCCATGTTATGTCACTTTGCCAGTGTTTACTTCCATTCGTTCCACCAGCTCTGTAGGGTCCCAGTCGAATATCTCGATAGTGAGTACCTTTTCTACAATTGGAGAGTCACAGCCAAAGTGTTTCTCAGCTGCTGTGAAGGTGTACGTAAGATCAGTGGGCCCTGATCAGCATTAAGCAGGAGGACAGCTGAAGCCAAGTGTACCCCTCTTCCCAAGGATGCAACTGAGGTTAACCAACTCAGCACAAATTTCAAATTGTGTTCCCCTTGCTCCACATGGCTCAGTTTCATTGTCTAATGAAATTGAACAAGGGAAGCTCAGAAAGATACTACGGCACAGAGAATACAAGATAAGAGTAGGAGTACGTCATTCAACAGGATCATGCCTGATCATCCAAATTCAATACATTGTTCCTACTTTTTCCCCATATCCCTTGATTTATTTAATCATAAGAACAATATCTAGAGAGACACAAGACACTACAGATGCTGGAATCTGGAGCAACAAGCAATTTGCTGGAGGAACTCAGTGGTATCTGAACAGCATCTGTGGGAGGAAAGGAACTGTC
>JAUZTB010000135.1:26975151-26991030 GCA_034780895.1 Rhynchobatus australiae
GAATTGCACAATCACCATATTCTTCAACAGGCATCTCATGCAAACATCCTGTACCAAACTGCTCCAGACCTCTTCCCTTTTTGTTTTGACACTGATCTTAAATTTAAACCTCTCTATTTACAGCCACCCAAACTGGGGATATGGCTTTGGTTTAACATTCAAGACCCTCAAATAAATCCCTTGGTTCTGCACCACAGTATCAGCCTATGCTCAAGTTTATGTGAAGGATCTTCAATCTGAAATGTTAACTATGTTTCTTTTTCCAAAGGACAGCATAAGGGGTTAAACTTAATTTTGGGGGGGCGGGGGTAAAAAGAAAATCAATTTCACCAACTCACCAATAACCCAACCATACAGTGTGTCAACACCACAGCGATACTTGGTCTGGTCTCCGAGGGCAGACTGCAAAGCTTCACATACAGCACCACTTAGTGGACTTGGCTTCTTCCTGGCTCCTGAGATCCAGGTATCCAGGCACTGACTTGGCAAAAAGGGACCACTATAGTCAGAACATTCAAGTTGAGCTGTGGCATTGATATGTACCAACTTCAGTTTATAGTTCTCCCCTTTCTGTGGCTGAGTCCCTTCTGATACCAACAGAAATACAAACAAGTTAGCAAGTCCAACAGGTTGCACAATCTAACAGGAATCTTATTTCTCTAAGATTTGATTGCAACCCGCAGCTGATACACATCAAAAATTTATCATGAAGATGCACATAACTATTTACTTTTGTAGTTCACTCAAAGTGATTAGGCTGTCATTCTGTTTCCAACAGGCAATATGACAAAGACAACAATAATTTCATTTTGACACAAGAGAGACTACAGAATTTGGAAAACTGGAACAACACACAAAGGAGCAGCAGGAACTCAGCAGAACAGGCAGCATCTATGGAGGGAAGTGGCGACAAAGTCCTGATGAAGGGTCCCGATCTGAAACATCCGATTTTCCTCTATAGATGCTGCCTGACCCGCTGAGTTCCTCCAGTTCCTTTGTGCATTGCTCTAACAATTTCATGTTAATACTTCTGATAGTTGCAGGAAGAATGTGACCCTAGACACCAAGAAAGCTCTCTTCTCTTGCAAAGAAGGTTATAAATCATTTACTGAATGATTTAATGCTCCATCTGAAGGCACCTTTGGTCATATAACGCACACTTGGGTGGCACTAGGAATCTACCTAGAATACAGTTTCAAGTTATCTTTAGCAAAAGGAAGAAACTACTTTTTCATTTTTCTTGGAATGGGTAACCATTAAAATGGCAAAATACTCCTATTAATGGTTATCCTTTGTGCTTGGCCAATTCAACTAATGGTTTAAATTCGCCATTTGCCATTTTTCACATGTTTGACAAAATGTTTTACAGCAAATTAATTGGTGTGTCGATACATTGAAGAACAATTCCTAAAAGTGAAGAGAGAGAGAAAACGAGTTCTGCTGTATATAGCAACAAACATATGTACATACGTCGGGCTTTTGAATTTAATATTATGGGAATTCATTTGTATCTATGGGTGTCCATGAATCGGGCGCTCATAACCCAGGGACAGCCTGTATTTGCACACAGCAAGTGCCCACAACAGCAATGAGAAATTAATCTATTTTCATACACATGCGTGGGATTAGTGTTATATGCAAATCTAAGGTAATAAGCAGTATTTCAAAGACAAATTCCAGTTTCTTCATTCATTTTTCTATTGTCAGTCTATAAATTAATAGATATTCAATTGTATAATATCCCAATGTAAGTTGTGAACTCAGGCCTTCCAGGTGTCAGATCCAACAAGCAGAGTTTTAAACAAACTTAGTCAAAATACAAGACTTACCTGTGATTCTTTGGTAGAAATGAGGTTCAAGAACATGACGGAGGTAAAAAGGGTTAACCTGTTGCAATATACAAAGTGACCATACCAAATCAACCAGCAGGAACGGCTCCATCTCCAACATGGCACTGTTAAGTTTATTGTGAATCTAGAGACAAAAAGAAAAATATTTAGTAAAAGGGTCAGCTCACTGAAAATATCCTGTCTTCTGCTGGTCATCCTAACTGTTTCTAATGCAACACCACTGCACACAAAGACTTGAATTTTGGCCAGGATTACAATATTCACCTTCACGCTCCACATTCTCCTAGATGCCAATTACCACTGATAGTTAACCAATCTGCATACTTCTTTAGAAATTAGGCAATTAATGGGCATGGGGTTAGTGCAGACAAGTGAAGCTGAGGTAAAAGATTAGCCATTACCTGATGGAAAGGCAGGTCTACTCCTGCTTTTATTATGGTTTTATGAGCTAGTTTAGACAAAAGGGTGAAATTAAACCATAATCGTGATCAACTTAGCTACATTCTGGTCCTGCTGATAAGCAGACTTACCACAGCATGCAGGGTAAAGAGCAACAAAGAGCCAATTTTGTCCCTCGTAACCAAGAAGAGGATGAGACAATGAGGCCAAGGCTAAAGTCATCCACTTTGGATCAAAGGAAGATTGAAGATTAAATAGTGAAGAATTGGAAATAGTAGAGGAACACCACTGCTTCCAAGTCACCCATCATCATTCCTTCATCATTGCTGGTTTTAAACCCTGGAACTCCCTATCCTACAGGACTATGGCAGTATCTTCAACAAGACTGCAGTGGTTCAAAAATGTCATTAACCACCACGTTATCAAAAGCAATTATGCATGGACAATAAATGCTGTTCTTCTCATGATGCCCACATCCAATAAATGAACAAATAAAAAAAACAGGTATCTAACTACAAATATAATTTTAAAGTTAAAAATAAAAAAAAGGCAAAAACAGCAATGACCTTTATTTCAAAACACGTTATGCTTCAGTTGTACAGAACAATGAAGGATATATCGGCCTTGGAAGAAATGGAGGAAACGTCCACCAGAATAGTGATAGGACTCAGATATTTAAATTACGAAGACATTGCAAACACAAAATGGTGGAAGCTTTTAATAGAAAACTGTATCTTCTGGCAAGGGAATTATAAATACAGGGATGTAATATTAAATTTAGAACTAGACCACAAAGCAAATACTTTAACACAAAGGGTTAAAGAAATTTGATATTCCTCCACCACCCCAACCCCAGTCACTGGGTTACAAGTCCTCCCCGTTCCAACTCCCAGTACTCAGGATAGAGATGGATAAATTTTAGTTGCGTTAGTGTATCAACAGATAGATATGCAGCTTATTAATCTAACGAATGGTAAAGCCGGCTTGAAATGTTGAATACCTTTCTCCTGTTTCTAGGAAACCAAACAGCAATCCCTGCTGAGAATGAGGGCAATTTTAAACAAGTTCACCTTCCATGCAGCGTTACATTTACATTCACTGTATTATACAATCACAACTTTCTCCCTCTGAGGCAAGTATGTTACCACTGAGATATGGTTGACATAACTATAATACATTCTCTCTTATAGATCACCATTCCTACCTTAGCAAAGAAGGCCTCTCCAGTGGCTGGTTGATAATTAAGACGAGCGAAAGCCATGATAATGTTACAGAGCTGCACCTCAGTCATCTTGTCACAGTGCTCATGTACATACTGAATGAGATAACACAACACAGTAATTGATCTGCACCGTTCTGTTCTTCAGAACAGTCAAAAACACAGAATCTGACTAGTGTATCCAGAATTTTATTAGGTATTCTCCTTAATCTCCTTAGGTATTCAATTTTCTACATATACACCATGTAGAATAGTGCCCATAACTCACTTTCAGGTATAATATTCTGTTTATAAACCATCTGAACTCGATATTAGCTCCCAAAAATCGAGTATTCTATACATCCTCTCTCCCAGAAATCCAGTATTGTATTCATAAACAATCTGTATTTCTCAATGAGATTCCAGCTTCTAATTTGCTTTTCTTTGCAATAGATAAATCATCCATGTACAAATTTTCTAAATATGCTTTTTTTTAAAAAGAGATATAGTATTGATTCTATTACCAATCAAATTAGATTATTTGACATTCTGTGCCTTGATCTGACACCAGTAAATTACATAAAATAAAACACAGTATATAGGGTGGTAAAGAAGGCGTATGGCATGCTTGCCTTCATTGGTCAGGGCACTGAGTATAACAATCAGGAAGTCATGTTGCAGCTACGTAAAACTTTGGTTGGGCTGCACTGGGAGTATTGTGTGCATTTATGGTCGCCCCATTACAGGAAGGATGTGGAGGCTTTAGAAAGGGTACAGAAGTTTACCTGGATGCTGCCTGGATTAGAGGGTATGAGCTATAAGGAGAGGTTGGATAAACTTGGGTTGTTTCCCCCAAGTGTCAGAGGCTGAGGGAAGAGCTGATAAAAGTTCATAAAATTATGAGAGGCATAGATAGGGTAGACAGTCAGAATCTTTTCATCGGGATAGAAATGTCAAGTACTAGAGGACATGCATTTAAGATGAGAGGGGGAATGCTGAAAGATGTGTGGGGCAAGTTTTTTTTTACACACAGAGAGTGGATGGTGCCTGGAATGGGCTACCAGTGGTAGTGATGGAAGCAAATATGATAATGGCATTCAAGAGGCTTTTAGACAGACACATGAATATGCAAGGAATGGAGGGATATGGATCATGTACAGGCAGAAGAGATTGAGTTTAATTTGGCATTATGTTCAGAACAGACGTCGTGGGCTGAAGGGCCTGTTCCTGTACTGTGTTCTAAAACAGAAACCAGGAATCTCCATACAGAATTATGAAGGAAATTGTGTTTAACAGAGTCAATTTATATTTTACTTCCTCATTTTCAGAAGACATGAACTTTTATTACAATCAACTAAAATCAATAATTTTATTATGGCACCCAGCAGAGGCATGAATGCTCCCAAATCAGATTAGGTGCATAGATTAAACTCTCAACAGTCATTGGTCACAGCAAAACACTGAAAAGCATTATACCAGGTAATGGTAACACATTTTCTTAAAGGTAAAGCAGACCCAACTTTATGCCAGAAAGTCTGATTTTTAAGTGAACAGGGGATCGGGGAAAAGTAGGGCCATGGAAATGATTAAACTTAGCTCATATGTCCGTGTTAATTATTGCAACTTCACCTGTGCCAGAGCTTCAAACAAAGGTAGATTGAGCCACTTTAGGTAAGCAAATGACTTTGTGCATCGCATGACGTCAAGGGGGCTCAGCTCCGGTACCCTGGGGAGAAGCTCAGAGGCCAGCCGCTGGAAAACCTGCGTCTGCTGGAAATTCAGCTTTCCTGTGGGAATATCAGAAACCAAGATTAAACTTTGTGCAGGTATTATTTTTATTGAACTAACTAATGTTTTTGAAAAGCAGATTCTTTTTTTAAATGTCACAACATGATGTCATGGTATCATGAGGTGAGCCCTTCCCTTCCTCTTGTCAAGATTGAGTTTGAATAGGACGTCTGTTCAGGAATGCTGTGATGTGCATGCGAACTTGGTTACCCAGCCACCAGAGCTGGCTGAGTGTAACTTATGTGCTACTCCAGCATTTTGATTTTATTTCAGAGTTCCTATGTCTGCAAAATTGTTTTTACCATCTGTTAAACACAGATTGCAGGGACCCTCACAAGGGATATTTCACTTGTATTTGGTTTAGTTTATATGTTGCACTGTCATTGAATTTGCACTAACCATAAGCAAAAGCCATGTCAATCAGTACTCCAGTCTTCAGATCAAAGTGCTTCTGCATGAAATGGTACGAGAGGGCACGTAGCAAGGGAACAGAGCGCCGATTTTGCATTGCCAAGGCCAGCATCACTTTTCTTGTGTCATCAGGAGTGAAATGTTCAGCCAGTTCCAAGCTCTGAAACATAAAGTTGACAAATACAGTGAAAATACATAGAACACTACCGCACAGAAAACAGGCCATTCGGCCCTTCCAGTCTGTGCCGAAACATTATTCCGCTAGTCCCATTTACCTGCACCCAGTCCATAACCCTCCAGACCTCTCCCGTCTATGTATCTATCCAATTTATTCTTAAAATTCAAGAGTGAGCCCACATTTACTTCATCAGATGGCAGCCTGTTCCATACTCCCATCACTCTTTGAGTGAAGAAGTTCCCCCCAAACCTTTCCCCTTTCACCCTAAAGCCATGTCCTCTCGCTGTGTAGACTCAAAAGACTAAAAACTTATAATGATATAGCACCTTTCACAATCTCATGATACCCCAAAGTTTTAAAAATGAAGTACTTTAAGTGAAGTACTTTCCGTTGGAATGAAGGAAACAAAGTTACCAATTTGTATTAAGCAAAGGCCTACAAACAGCACCAAAGTAAAGCCCAGGTTACATTCTTTAGTTGACAGACAGTAGCTGGTCCAATCACTGGGATAGTCAGCATGGATTTGTGCGTGGGAGATAACATCCCTCATCGACCTTTTTGGTCACTTCTTCAAAAACACTGACCAAGGAGGTTGATGAGGGCAGGGCAGTAGATGTGATCAATATGGACTTCAGAAAGGCCTTTGATAAGGGTCTGCATGGTAGGCTGTTATGAAAAGTTAGATCACATGGGATCCAGGGAGAGCTAGCTAAATGGATACACAATTGGCTTGATGGTAGGAAGCAGAGAGTGATGGTGAAAGGATGTTTATCAGGCTGGAGGCGTTTGACCTGTGGTGTTCCCCAGAGGTCAGTGCTAGACCCATTGCTATTTGTCATATCCATCAATGTATAAGGCGTGGTTAGTAGATTTGCAGATCACACTAAAATCGATGATCATTGGTCAAAGCACTGAGTATAGAAGTTGGAATGTTATTTTGCCGTTATACAAGATATTGGTGAGGCCTCATTTTGAATATTGTGTTCAGTTTGGTCACCCTGCTATGGGAAAGATGCCATTAAGCTGGAAGGAGTGCAGAAAAGATTTACGAGGATGTTGCTAGGATTCGATGGACTGAGTAATAGAGAGAGGTTGAGCAGGCTAGGACTTTATTCATTACAGCATAGGAGAAGGAGGGGTGAACTTACAGAGCCATATAAAATCCAGTGGGGCATACATAGGGTCAATGCAGAAAGTCTTTTTCCCAGGTTTAGGGAATTAAGAACTAGAGGGCATAAGTTTAAGTGAGGGATGAGAGATTTAATAGGAACCTGAGGGGCAACCTTTTCACCCAGAGGGTGGTCCTTGTATAGAATAAACTGCTAGAGGAAGTAGTTGAGGCAGGTACTTTAACAACATTTAAAAGGTACTTGGACAAGTACATAGATAGGAAAGGTTTAGAGGAATATGGGCCAAACATGGGCAAACGGCATTAGCTTAGATGGGTATCTTGATCGGCATAGATCAGTTGGGCCAAAGGGCCTGTTTCTGTGCTATGACACTGGGAGAATTACATTTCTCTTCTTCCTAAGGTGCCATGGGATCCTTTACATCCAGCAGAGGGAAGTGATTGGGCCCAGGTTTAAACAACTCATTCTGAAAACACCAAGCCCAACAGTGCTGTTTCCCCCAACCTCTTTTCCCTAGTATTGCAGAAGTGAATTAAACACTAAAATCTCTGGGGTGGAACTTGTCAACGCTGAGCCAAAGCCAACAGCGAAACCATGAACAAGGTCAGACTTGTACAAGGATGCTGGTTATTCTTGTGTTGATTATAACATACACTGAATAGGTCACATATACCTTATCCTCCAGTTTGTCCATCAATGCATTTGACAGATGTCCAATCTTCATCACTAACAAGGCCACAGTCTTTGCGTCTGTGATCTCTGCCCACCGCAGTTCCACATGTTTTATTATGTCACTTAGCAACACTTTCTGTTGGTCTGACTGTGCAAAGCTGGTATAGTAGTCAACAAGCGACGTGAGATTTTTAAAGGTTAGCCGTCTCAACCGCCAGTGGACCTCATTTTCAATGGACCGAAGGACTGGGTTTTTGGCATCAAGCCTGATCATAAGGAGGCTCCGTAGCAAGCTGATCAAGTTCCCATTCCACACAACAGATATCTGAAACGAAAAACCAAACATTTAAACAAGATTGTCAGGAGTGCATGTCCAGACAGAAGATCCTCCTTAGGAGAATGCAGTAATGTTTCCTTTCCCCACTGGGTGGCAGTGTGGCTATCATTTGGATAGGCTTACTGTTATATTGAAACATTAGATTTCAATATGGAAGATGGCACAAATGTCCTCACCTCCCCCACAGCATCTAACTGCTTCTCTTTTATATCAAGAGGCACCACTATTGTAATAGTTTGTTACTTGGTACCTATAACAGCATACAAGATAAATAACCGCTAAATACACAAGGTGATACATTGGAGGTTTTAATACAGGGGTGTTGCACAACAATTCTTTAATTGGATAGAGCATAGTATCACTTCTGAGGGACACTCACACAAACGTGGACATCCTGAGCTCCTTAGAGGACCTCCATATTGAGTGTACTTGAGCTGTATCCCAGCATTTATGCTGGAAAATCTGCCCACTTAACCTGTGCTTGACATACAGTGTGGTTCAGTGACCCCATTCAGTACAATGGAAAAACAGCTGGGACAGAGAGAGAGATAAAGTTTCAGGTAATTTATACTTTTGGATAATTGACGCAGTCACAAACATTCAAGAACTTTTAATCGTTTTGACAGCTAGTAAGCATGAAGTGTGATTATAACTGGAGATACAAGAGATTGCGGATGCTGGAATCCGGAGCAACAAACAAAATGCTGGAGTATCTCAGTGGGTCAGGTAGCATCTGTGTAGGGAAATGGACAGTCGACATCTTGGGTCGAGTTCCTTCATCTGGACTGGTTGTTAAAGCATTTCTGGAAGTGGACATGGCAGGTACAGCAAGAAGGGCCCGAACTCCCCAGAGCCTCACCAATCAGTACTGAGAAACAGGATCCAAAAGCCAAAGTAAGTAAGAGTGCTTAGAGGATTGGCATGTATAGGCAGCTTTCTGCTTAATGGGATGGGCCAGATGAACAGAAACATCCTGTGGTCTATTACGTTGTACTTTGTTGACCAAGAGTAGGCCGGCAGATACATACTTTGGAGTTATGGACAATCTGGAATCATCACTCAGATTCAGAGCAAATAGAGAAATTTCTAGCACCTGACCACACAAAGAGGACATGGGGCTGGGTCACTCCCCTGTGTAGGTCTTTCCCAACCCAGCTGCACAGAAATAATTGATGATGTTTTGTGGCCATATTACTAATTAGTATCTCCATACCATCTAGAGGAGCAGTCCAGCAGGGGGAGAATGCATGGAGTCTGTATGCGAATGTTTCTACAAGTCCAATAAAGAAATATTGACAAAGAGGAGGAAGATAGTTTATGAAAATAATTAATACAACCCGCTTGAAATCATTGTATTAGTACTAAATGTCTTTGAAAAATAAATATCCAAAGTAAATGTGGACCTTAAAGGCAGAGACTGGAGGAAATGTGCAGAAAAAAAGTAGCTGAGGTATCTAACTCCAATGTGGAAGACAAAAATGTAACAGACATATTGAGGGAACCAAAGAAAAGTACTGAAGAAATTAATGGGACTAAGAGCCAATAAATCTCTTTGATCTGGTAACTGAATCATTTTGGGCTGCCTGACCTGACCTACTGACAAGCACACTGTTTTGGGTCCAAGGTCCTAGGCCAGACAGGATAGTGATGGCAGATTTCTCTCCCTTAAGAAAGAAAATTAGATTTTTAAGATAACCTGCTAGTTTCATGATCTTCGTTAATGCTAGTAGCTTTTTTTAAATTCCAGATTTGTTGAATTAAAATTCAAACTCCTGTTACCAGATCAACAGTACAAACCTTAGAATACAAGTCCAGTAACCTAACCACTCTGCTACTGTGAATATGTGAAAGAGTGAGGGACCAAGTGAGCAAGACTGAGCAACAGTGAGAGCGAAAGGCAGATTAGGAGAGTATGAAAATGGCCATTAGATAGTGTGATCATTCACAAAAAGCTCCAACCACAGACTGATCAGATTTCCACATAAGAATTTTACATTCATTAAACAAAAATAATGTATTACAGATAAAGAAAACCTGAAATAAAAAAAACAGAAAATGCTGGAAACACCCAGCAGGTCAGGCAGCATTTATGGAAAGAGAAGCAAGATTAATTCAGGTCAACAACATTTCATTAGAACTGGGAATAGAGAGGCTAAAAAAGAATGATGTTGCAGAGGAAGTGGAAGATTGAAAATGTGTACACCAGGAGAGACTAAATGACACAAGAAGTGTTGGTGCCAGGTGAAAGACAGTGACAAAGGCTAGTGAATATAAAAAGCTACATCTGAGGGAAGAAGATGAATTAAATCTGAAATTACCAAGAGGAGAAATGAAACCATGCTCAAAATGTGAGATACAAGAGGATACTGAAGAACAGCTAATATTGTTCCTTTATTTAAGCAGGGCAGCAAAGATAAGCCAGGTAACTACAGGCTGGTGAGCTTTACATCAGTGGTAGGGAAGTTTTAGAGAAAATTCTAAGGGATAAGATTGATGTGCATTTGTCAAGGCTGGGAGTAATCAAAGCATCAGCATGGTTTTATGCAAAGAAAATCCTATTTCACTGATTTGATTGACTCTTTTGAGGAGATAACTAAGAAGATCGATGAAGGCAGGGCAGCAGACATCGTCCATGTGGATTTTATGCAGGCATTTGACAAGATCCCACATGGCAGGCTGGTCTAGAAAGTCAAGGAACACGGGATCCAAGGTGAACAGAGTAATTGGATCCAAAACTGGCTTGGTGACAGGAATCAGAGGTGCTGGTAGAAGGTGTAGCCGCACGCAACGCGCTACTAAAGGAACACACAGAGGCAGAGAGTGCTGAACTCAAAGGAAACTTTCACTCCTCCGAAAAACTCACGCTTCAATCTCCCATCCCATGGGCCCCTGCGACCCCACGGGGTGGACATGACATCCGACTGTCCCTGGAGGGTTCACCCCGAGCGGGTAGTTCAAAACGCGCTACCGTGTGTCTGCCTGCGGCTCCTGATAGCGGTTCGAGTCCCGCGTGTGTGGGCCGCCGCACCACCCCCCCACAAAAACGTCCATCGGGGGAGTGGAGCCCCCAGTCTGTGTGGCTTGTCTGGGTGGCCGGCTTTGACGGCGTTGTGTGGGTACCCTCACTGGTTGCTCAACGTCCAAGTGGGCCGGTTTGAGGTGGTCCACTGTAAAAGTCTCTTCCCGGCCACCCACCTCCACAACACACGTGGATCCATTGTGCTGGATCACTTTGAAGGGTCCCTCGTACGGCTGCTGTAGAGGTGACCTCTGCATGCCCCTGCGAATAAAAACAAATTCACAGACTCGGAGGTCTCTAGGAGTGAAGGACGGCGTGTGACCATGCCTGGAGGTCAGGGCTGGTGCCAGGGTCCCTACCTTGTCCTGCAGCCTCGTTAGCACTGCTGCTGGAGTTTCTTCCGAACCTCGGGCTTCTGGTACGAACTCACCCGGGACCGTCAGGGAGGCGCCGTAGACCAATTCCGCTGAGGAGGTGCCCAGGTCCTTCGGGGGGCTGTGCGGATGCCCAGTAGGACCCAGGGAAGCTCATCCATCCAGTCGGAGCCCCTGAGGTGTGCCATCAAGGTCGACTTGAGATGCCGGAGGAATCGCTCGACCAAACCACTGGACTGGGGATGGTATGCCGTAGTGTGATGCAGCTGGGTGCCCAGGAGCTGCGTCAGTGCTGTCCACAAACCAGACGTGAACTGCGCCCCTCTGTCGGAGGTGATGTCCTCTGGGAGTCTGAACCCGGCGATCCAGTTTGCAATGAGCGTCCTGGCGCAGGACTCAGTGGACATGTCTGTGAACAGTATGACTTCCAGCCATCTGGTGAACCTGTCTACCATGGTAAAGATATACCTGGTGCCCCAGGAGACTGGCAGGGGGCCGACAATGTCCACATGGATGTGTTGGAACCTCCTGTGCATCAGCTGGAACTGCTGGAGGGGAGCCTTCATGTGCCGCTGAACTTTGGCGGTTTGGCAGCATACACAGGTCCTGGCCCACTGTCCGACTGGTTTGCGCAAACTGTGCCAGATGAATCTGTCCGCTACCAGCTTGATGGACGCCCGGATGGACGGGTGGGCCAGGGTGTGCAGCATGTCAAACACCTGGCACCTCCATACTGCTGGTACCACGGGTTGAGGTTTGCCTGTAGACATGTCGCACAGGAGTCGATCTGCTGCTGAGCCAATGGGGACATCCTCCAATTGGAGCCCCGAAACGGCAGTGCAGTAAGCCAGGATCTCAGCGTCCAACCGCTGTGCTTCCGCAAGTGCTGCATAGTCTATTCCTGAGGACGATATGCCCGCTGAATGGAGGCAGGGGTGAGAGAGTGTGTCGGCGACAACGTTGTTCTTTCCTGCGATGTACCAGACGTCCGTGGTGAATTCTGAAATAAGGACAGGTGCCTCTGCTGCCGAGCTGATCATGGGTTCAATACCTTAGCCAGTGCAAAGTTGAGGGGCTTGTGGTCCATATACACGGTGAACTCCCTTCCCTCGAGGAAATACCGGAAATGCCGGACAGCCAGGTAGAGCACTAGCAACTCTCTGCCGAAAGTGCTGCGCTTCACCTCTGGTGGCCGTAGGTGCCGGCTGAAGAAAGCGAGTGGTCGCCACTGGCCCTCGATGAGCTGCTCCAGGACTCCGCCGACTGCCGTGTCAGAAGCGTCGACTGTGAGTGTCGTGGGTACATCGACTCTCAGGTGCACTAGAAGGGCTGCCTTTGCCAGCGCCTCCTTGGCCTGCTCGAACGCCTCCATGGACTCCACATCCCATGCCCCCTCTTTGGCCTTGCCAACCATCAGGCTGAACAAGGGTCTCATGATGCGTGCCGCCGCCAGCACGAACTGATCATAAAAGTTGACCATCCCTACGAACTCCTGCAGGCCCTTGACAGTGTTGGGCTTGGGGAACTGGCGCATGGCCTGGACCTTGTCCAGTAGGGGAACTGTGCCATGTCAGTTGACTCTGTGGCCCAAGAAGTTGATCTCCGTCAGCCCGAACTGGCACTTCGCCAGATTGATTGCCAGTCCATGGTCGCTCAGGCGTTTGCAAAGCTGGCACAAGTGTGCCACATGCTCTTGGTGCGAACTGCTGGCCACCAGGATATCCATCCAAGTAAATGAAAATGAAATCCAGGCTGCATCCCACTGAGTCCATGAGCCTTTGGAAAGTTTGGGCTGCATTCTTGAGACCAAAAGGCATCCTCAGGAATTCAAACAAGCCGAATGGGGTGGTGAGGGCTGTCTTGGGCACGTCGTCGGGGTGCACTGGGATCTGATGATATCCCCTGATCAGGTCGAGTTTCGAGAAGATGGTCGCTCCGTGCAGGTTCGCCGTGAAGTCCTGGATGTGGGGTACCCGGTATCTGTCGGCGGTTGTGGGATCGTTGAACCTTCTGTAGTTTCCGAAGGGCCTCCATCCTCCTGTGGACTTGGGCACCACGTGCAGTGCGGATGCCCACAGGCTGTCTGAGCAGCGTACGATTCCCATCTCTTCCATCTTACGGAACTCCTCCTTGGTGAGGTGGAGCTTGTCGGGTGGGAGCCTGTGAGCTCAGGTGTGCAGCGGTGGTCCTTGTGTGGGGACGTGGTGCTGCACACCGTGCTTAGGGTCGGCCGTGGAGAACTGCAGGGTGACTATGGAGGGGAATTCTGCCAACATCCTGGCGAATTCGTTACCCGAGAGGGTCACGGAATCCAGGTGGAGGGCCGGTAGCTTGGCTTCTCCGAACTGGAAAGTCTGGAACATCTCGGTGTGGACCAAATGCTGGCCTTTTAGGTCAACCAGGAGGCTGTTGGCTCGTAGGAAATCTGCCCCTAGTAGTGGCTGTGACACCACTGCCAACATGGAAGTCCAAGTGAAACGGCTGGATCCGAAACACAGTGAGATAGTTCGCGAGCCTTACATCCAAATACTGGTGACATTTGCAGCGGTGAGTTTGGGGCCTGGGACCATGTTACGAGTGTCCATGTTCGAGGGGCGAAGTACGCTGACTTCGGCCCCGGTGTCTACCAGGAAGCGCCGCCCGGAGTGTCAGTCCCAGAGGTACAGGAGACTGTCTCGGTGGCCAGCCGTCATAGCCATTAGTGACAACTGGCCCTGGAGTTTCCCGGAAAAGCACATGGTGGACAGCAGCAGCACACATCTGAACCCCATCTTTGGTGACAGAAACACAATTGCTCTGAAATTTCATCTTTCTCCCCTGTGGGTCTTGACAGCTTCAGTTGCGGAGCCTGGGCGTTGGGGCATGCGCTCGTGGCTAGGCCAATGGAGGCTGCTCTACGTTGCTTACTCTGCCAAAGGACTTCTGCTCTAGCCGCGACCCTGCGTAGGTCGCTGAAATCCTCACTCGCGAGGAGGAGGCGAATGTCCTCTGGCATCTGCTCGAGGAACAACGGTTCAAATAAAAGGCACAGCTTATGGCCGTCCATGAGCACCAGCATATTATTCATGAGCTTGGATGGCGTGCGGTCGCCCAGACCGTCCACGTGTAGGAGCCGTGCGGCCCGTTCACAGTGGGAGAGGCCGAAGGTATGGATCAGGAGCACCTTAAGCCTAGTATACCTGTCATCCATTGGTGACTGGTGTAGGAAGTCGCTGATCCGGCCTGCCGTGTCTGGGTCGAGCGTGCTGACCACATAGTAGTACCGTGTAGCGTCAAGTGTAATGTCTCTGATGTGGAACTGGGCCTCAGCCTACTCGAACCAAACATGGGGCTGAGTGGCCCACAAAGTCGGGAGCTTCAGAGAGACCGCGCTGTGCGAGTTGCTCGAACTCATGGCTGGTCACTGAGTCGCCGGCTCCAGTTGCTGTCTGGAGCGTCACGGTCACCAATGTAGCCGCACGCAACGCACTACTAAAGGAACACACGGAGGCAGAGAGTGCTGAACTCAAAGGAAACTTTCACTCCTCCCAAAAACGCGTGCTTCAATCTCCCATCCCATGGGCCCCTGCAACCCCACAGGGCGGACGTGACGTCCATCTGTCCCCGGAGGGTCCACCCCGAGCAGGTAGTTCAAAACGCGCTACCCTGTGTCTGCCCACGGTTCCCGATGGCGGTTCGAGTCCCGCGTGTGCAGGCTGCCACAAAGGTTCTTATTGGAAGTCTGCGACTACTGATGTACCACAGGGATTGGTGCTGGAGCTTCTTTGTGATATATATTAACAACTTGGATGATAATGTAGGAGCGATGATTAGTAAGTTTGCAGATGACACTGTCCTCTCTTCTCCCACTCCCCATTCTCCCTGCCATCTCTCCCCTCCCCCTCTCCACAATAGCAAGGAACGTCACCTCAGACTGCAGCACAGTAATAGATCAGATGGGAAGTTGGGCCGAGTGTTGGGCCTGCCCTTTTACCTCCATCCCATCATCCAGGACCTCAAACACTCTTCCCAGTTAAGTTTTACCAACTCAAGATGTGGACTCCCCTACGCTGGGAAAAGCAAACAAAGGTTGTGCAGCTGCTTTGCAATTTGTTTTGCAAGGGAAACAGTGAGCTTCCAGCTGCTTTTCACCCTAATTCCCCACCTCCCTTTATTATTGGCTTCAAACACTGTTCAAACATAGCTCGATATAAATCTGAGGAAAAGCACCTCACTTTCCAACAACTCACATTAAAATGTTCTAGGATCAAGAATAAATTAAACAATTTCAGATATTCTCACATTTCTAACATTAAGGTTTTTTTTCTCTCCTCTTCTGTCATTTCAAATTTGATCCATCTTCTCCTATTTACATCAGCAGTCTTTATTACTCTCTTTCAGCTGGCACTTCTGTCATTCAGCTTCTCCAGGTCTGTATCATCTGGTCCTTTCCAACCCCACCATTCTTAAAACATTTTTTTCCAATCTCTATTTTACCTTGTTCTGATGAAAGGATCAACTCAAAACATTAATTCTCTTTCTCT
>JAUZTB010000135.1:27060197-27071906 GCA_034780895.1 Rhynchobatus australiae
CCCCTCCCTCCCCTTTCACCCTCACTCCCGTGAACATGAAACACTCCCCCAAAATTGAATTATTCCCAAACAAAAGGGCGAGGAAAGAGCGAAGTAAGCAGCACCCCACACCCCAGCCTTGCTTCCTCACTTGCAGCTGCCGCTCCTTCAATGCCCGGAGCCGCTCTTTCCTCTTCAACGCCTCCTCCTGCAGCTTCCCGGCCTGTTCCGCCATCTTCCCAAACACTGGCCAGATACTCCAAATCCCGGCAGCCCTCACAACAGGCATGAGCAGCCGCCCACAAGGCAATCGTCCACAGCCAGGCAGCATTCTCCGAGCACATCGATTCATCCAATGACGTCACCCCAACTCTAAATGGTCGGAACAACCAAACAATGAAAATGAAAGGCTCGAAACACGAGAGATAAAGTTGAAAAGTAAAGTGGGTCATCATTACACACAGAGTTATCTGACAATAGCTACGTTCATTTGTAAAGTCAACTTATTTGCTTACATCAAAAAGCAAAAGACAGCAAAATGCTCAAAATCTGAAATATCAACAGTTGAAACCAGAGGGCAGAGGTTTAGAGTAAAAGGTAAGAGGTTTTGTGGGAATCTAAAGTAGAACTTTTCCGCCCAGAGAGTGGTTGGAATCTGGAACGCACTGCCTGAGTGGGTGGTGGAGGCAGGTTCTCTCAAAGGCATAGAAAACACTGGTAAATGGGATTATATATAGATAGGTACATGATAGCATGGACATGGTGGATCAAAATGCATGTTTCTGTGCTCCATTACTCTGTTGAAGCACTCAGCAGGCCAGACATCTGCAGAGACCAACAAACATGGAATAGAAAAATCTACAGAGAGAAACAAGAGTTAAGTTGCAGACAAGTGCCTACATTTATACAGGCCTTCATCAGTCCTAATAAAGGATTTCAACCCAGAAAGTCGACTGTCCATTTCCCTCCATAGGCGCTGCCTGACCTGCTGAGTTCCTCCAGCTTTTTGTGTGTTGCCCTTTCACTTGTTTTCCCTCTTCCGGGAAAGGTGGAGGGACATGGACCTGAAATATTAAGCTGTGTCTCTCCCTAACCTGCTGAGTACCTCAAATATTTTCTGTTTTTATATCAAATGTAAATGCAACACAGATTCCTTGTGTATTGAATTATCTAACCTATTGAACTCAAAATGAATGTGTATAAACTTGTACCAATCACATTCAGAATCAGACAGAAGATTATTATTAAAGATACAAATCACATGAAATAAAAATAGAAAATGATGGAAATGCTCAGCAGGTCAAGCAACATCTGCAATGATAAAAGGTGTTTGTGAATGAAATATAAAAGTTGGTGTGCAAATGCAGTAAGTAATGAAGAAGGCAGAAGACACCTTGGTTAGAATTTTAAAACAGAAATTTATTGTTACAATTATACAGGTGAGGCCGCACCGACAGTATTGTTTACAGTTTAGATCTCTTTATTCTTACAAAGGACATACTAGAATTAGAAACTGTTCAGAAGAGAATCACTATGTGAATTCCTGGGATGAGAGGGTTGACCTATCATAAATAACCTGTGTTAGACCTGCGTCTTTTTCCAAGTTTGGAAAAATGAGGAGTGATCCTATTGAAATATATGAGATCCTAAGAAGGCACAGCAAGGGCAGTGTTTCCACTAGTGGAAGAGTCTCGAACAAGAGAATATAGTTACAAGATAAGAACATAAGCAAATGGCAGCTGGGGTAGGCCACTCGGCCCCTCAAACCTGCCCCACCATTCAATAGTTCATGGCTGATCTGGCCCGTCTTTGTCTCCTTCTCAGTGCCAGTTCCCCGTAGTCCTCAATTCCCTGATCTTCCAATAATGTACCTGCTTCCCCTTTAAATACCTCCCCGGACCTCCAGGCTAGTGAAATACATATGAACATTGAATCATTTTTAGCAAATCAGCAGAATTTGTGAAGTGATCTGTAATGCAGAAAGTAATCTTGAACAAACCAAAAACAAAACTTTCCAGAAGAAATGGATGAGGGAAAGACACACTTGAAAATAGATCCTTCTGGTGAGAAGAGGTCGCTGATCTTTGTATAAAAAACAGAAAATGATGGAAATACTCAACAAATCAGACAGCATCTGTGGAGACAGAAATAGTTAACGATCCATGTCAATGGCCTTTCATCAAAATTTACCTTGCTGCAGTAGATACAGCAAGCTAAGATTTTTTTTTGGAATTGATGCTCTGCCTTTGATAACTTCATGCATAAATTGCATGGATGAAAATAAGAAATGCATCAAATGCTGTTACCCAACTCTATTGAACCACAGGCATAAATGAGAACAAAGTGCACTGCCATCAGAAAGCAAGCACACCTGCAATACAGCACATTTCCTGAGATTCAGTATATCTTCAACAATCCTAATGTGTACATTATCATGTTCCCTTCTTCTGATTACCTTTACAGCCAAAGATATCTATGGTATATTTACAGTGGATTTAACAAATAGGTTGCCATGTGAGATTTAATTATTATGAGGTGTGCTCACACTTTTCCTTCACCATTAACATTCATGGAACAGTACAACATGCTGGGAGATGGTGGAACTTGCCTACTTCTCATGATTATTTTCTCAGGTAAAGCTGAGGTAATGCTTAATTAGTTGCCCCATCCCAAATAGAACTAGAAAAATTGTCTCAACTGATTTGTCTTCATTGCTTCTTAAATAAGTAAAAAAGACAAATTTCAAACTTACTCCTTTGCCAATCAACCCCACTTCACCTGAATGTTGCATTTGGTCTTTGAATGCATTGTACAATGCATTGGAACTCAACCAGTTTTATATATTTTCAGTATTTCTAAAATGTAAAATGTAGTGGTTGTTTACCAGGATTTACTTTATCCTTCCGTCTTATTGGCAGAATACCAAAATAGTCTGGTGATAATATAAAGTACAATTGGAATTCATCAACTTCCATTCCATTATAACAAGCTCCTTCTTTAAAACAAACCTTGTGTCAGTGGTTACCATTTCATGGCTATGCAAGAGTGAATAATTAGAAGCATGACACATGGTAAGTGCAGCTGCTTTGATGGAACAGATGACTTTCAGATTACAGTTTCCAAAGCTCTTAACTGCTGAAGTTTGCTTCAAGTAGTGCCTGGTCTTTTGTAGATGAATTAAATAGAGATTAATTACCATGATTACCCAACAACTCTCTTGTCAGGTGACTACTGAGCTGGATCTTAGTCTTTTCTTACTGAAAAATTCCTGTGTTCTAACAGAAGTTTAAAATGCCTGAGTCTTAAGAATGACTTTGAGGACATTACATGTTCATATAGGTTTCCACTTTCCTAATTAAAATGGGTGTTAAAAATAATGTAATGTTGTTTATTGGGATATTATTTGAAAGAAATGAAGCCTAGTGTAGTAAATCCACTGTGTCATGCTGGTGGCAATGAGCTGAATTACGCTGATGTCTTAAGGGATCAGTCACAGCCCATCAGGTCTTTCTGCAATAACTGAATGGTGTTTTTGGAGCTCTGGTCAATCAATTATACAGGTTGTATAGAAGAGGCAAAACCATATTGGGTATTGGGTCACCTGGTGATGTTCAAAATTGTATTTAAACCAGCAAGGTAAATCAGTTGCTAAATAAAATTACAGAATAGTCAAAACATCTATCCCTTATGCATCCTCTCTTTTGCTTGCATCCAACTCCAATTAAAGCTTATGTGATTGTCCTCTGAATGGCTCTAAAATGCAGATCAATTCTTTCAATAACAAACTACCCAGGCCATGTTCTTACTGGTGAAAATATGTAGTACTGGGAAAGAAACTCAGATTGTAGTAATATGTAAATTGCTTTCGATGACATTACTTGAAGGATGAATGTTGGCCTGGGCAGCACAGTGGTGCAGTTAGAACTGCTGCCTCAGAGCTCCAATGATCCAAGGTCAGTTTTCCCTATGAGTCATTGATTTCCTCCCATTCCCTCCCCCATCCCAAAGACATTCAGGATGGTAGGTTAATTGGCCACTGTAACTTGCCCCTAATACATAGATGAGTGGTAGAATCAAGCAACCTCCCTACAATTCCCCAGTAGTGACAGCCTGCCAGTTTGAAAAGGAACTATCATCCCTACTGTTTGATTTCTTTCTTTTAACAACTCTCTATCCATACAAGTGTATTATCTCCAATTCCCTGCACTCTGTCTTTGTTCACCCTCCTGTGTAGGGCTATGCCAAAAGCCTTCCAAAGTTCCTCCTACTACCTCTGTTGTCTGTACCAATGCGGACCACAACTTACTTTTTTTCACTCCATCCTATCATGATGTTTTGCAACTGTTCAATAAAAACCTGGACCCTCACAACAGCCTTTGGCCCCCACCCTGCCCCCCCCATCTGTCTCTGTCTATTTCTCTCTCATCTGTCTCTCTCTTTTTCTCATCAGCCCCTTTCTCTCTCGTTTTTCTTTCTTTCTCTCTCGTCTGTCTCTCTCTCTTGACTATGTCTCTGTCTCTGTCTCTCTCTCACTTTGTCTTTGTTTCCCTCTGTTGTCTGTCTCTCTCGCTCTTGCCCTCCCTCTCCCTCTCTCCTGCATCTTCCTCTCTCACACACGTACACCTGGCTCCTCCCTTTCTCTGTCTCTCAACCTACACACCTGGCCGCGGATCGCATCTCACTTGACGTCCTTGTGTTGGGCTCGCTAAAGCGCGGGCACGTATTGCGAGTTGGAAACGGAAGCGATCACTCGATTGGTAGGGAGGCGTATTTCCAGCATTTCTTTTAATTGTGCAGCCTGCGAGTGGACGCTGTGAACCCTGCTCCCGTAATTCAGGCGCTGTGACGGGAGGCGCGCCTCCGGCAGAGGGCTCGCCTGCAATCCGCGTGCACGGACCCACAGACGAGCAAACATTCACCTTCACCCCAAAAAAAAAGCAACAACATCAAAGAAACATCGAGCCCGGAACCGAGATGGCGGAAGAGCTCAGTGTGTGAAAGAGACAGAGAGACACAGAAGCCGGAGCAACTTTTAACTTGAAGGTTTTATTCCACAATATCAAATGAAGAACCCAGCTTGCAAAAGGAAGGGAATAATGCGCGAAGACGATATTCACTGATGCTCAATTTTAAGCAGCTACTTTTTATTGCAACAAGGGAATAATTTCGAATCTCTCTTAGACAACAGCGGGGGAGGAGAGGGAAGCAAGGATGAAGAGTTGTAAGAAAAAGCTGCCCGTGTGAGAGAGGGGAGTTAATAATAGGAAGAACCCACGGTTTATTCCCGGTCGAGGAATGGCTTCGAAGGAGAGGCTGTACGAGCTGTGGATGTTGTACTTCACCAAGGTGAGCGAATGCACACCTGTGGCACGGGGCCGAGCCCGCCCGTCCCGTCCCGTCCCGTCCCGTCACACTGACCCCTGGCTACTCTCCCCCTTATTACTTTTGCTTGCAAAGAAGACAAATATAGCAATATTTATCGACAGTCAGTGCGTAATGACAGTGGCAACACTTTGTGTGTTGGTGTGTGCCTGTTGCGATGTTAAGTTTGAGATGCCGTCTCTGATACAAATTGCATTTTAATGTCTTCCTTTAAATTATATATGTGATAATCTTTAGGTGAAATTGTTGCACGATACTGCAGGTTGTCATTTCGCTTTCCATTGATATAGGAAATGTTTATTGGCCCCATGTTTAGTTTGTTTGATGGTAGGAAAGTTAGATTATGTTTAATTTCTCCCTCGGCAATTAATGATTTACAAATAATTCAAATCTGCTTGGTTAAACATGTCTTATGTTTAAGTTCACTCGTATTTCAGGCAGATTGCGGCAAGTGTTTTGTTTGTGGCCAGTTTAATGTTTAATAATTATTTGAATATAAGTCGGAGAGCCCTTCAAATGAAAAGTGGGAGGGCGTGTTACCGACAGATTCGCTCTGCAAATGCTAAACTGGTTCTTTCGTCGCTCTGTTGTGGCGCGTTTACTGAGAGAATGTGAATGTCTTGGTACTTGTCTCAGGGCGAGATTCAACGCAACGGCATAAACTTGTAAAAGTCGAATTCATTATATTTGCAATATGTGACCTCTCGGCCTTTTGGATTTAGCATTGAGGCTACAGCAATATCTGTTCAAAATCGGACTGCTCAAAGTTTTCAGTTGTATCTGTTAACCATTTTCCATTTGTGTGACTGTTTAGTTGTAGTCGGATATTTTTAGCGTTCGGTTTGGTGCAGTTTTGGTTAGATGTGCATGTGCCGGAAACATTAATCCTGGCGGTAAAGTATGCCCGAAGATTGAATTGGCTTGTTTCTGTGTCACGGATTTTTCTGGGTTGTAGTTGATGTGTTGTTTCACTCCGGACAATCAGCGACTGGTTTTGTGAACTTTGGGATTCAACGCCCAAAACCCACTCGTTCATGGGCATCACATCAATATTTTTCAATAAAAAGTTTGGGACATCAAACTGACTTTGCTTTCTGCTGTTTCATTTCTTACCCTGACTCCTTCAACCTCCAGAGTTCACTTAAGCTCTAGCATAATGCAGGTGCAGGCCTCGACCTTTTCCTCCTTGCTAAGCCTTCCTACCTCCGTTCAGAATCAAGTTTATTATCACTGTCTTATGACGTGAAATTTGCTGTTTTGTGGCAGCAGTACAGTGCAAAGACATATAACTTACAAAAAATGCAAAAGAAAAAGAACAATGAGGTGGTGTTCATGGACCATTCAGAAATCTGATGGCAGAGAGGAAGAAGCTGGTCCCTGATCGTCGAGTGTGGGTCTTCAGGCTCCTGTACCTCCTCCCCAATGGTAGTAATGAGAAGAGGGCATGTATCAGATGGTGAGGGTCCTTAGTGATGGATGTCGCCTTTTGAAGATGTCCTCAGTGGTGGGGAGGGTTGTACCCATTATGGAGCTGACTGAGTCTACAACCGTCTGCAGCCTCTTATGATCCTGTGCATTGGAGCCTCCATACCAGGCTGTGGTGCAACCAGTGAGAATGTTCACTGTCAGGCACTGGGGTACTGCCTTGTCTTCTGATATCTCAGCCAGGAAAGTATTCAACAATGGACAAAAGATTGATTAGTGGTTACTTGACTTTGGGAGGCATCCAAACCAACCAACATGTCCCAACAAAGGCACCATTTGGGTGAAGAGCCAGGCAGATTGCTTTTTTCACATTAATAAGCTTTGAGGCTTTGACACAAAACTTTTATCTTGCTCGATGATTTTTTAATCGGATGTGGAGAAACATTGGACAGCATTGTTAAATGACTTAACGGGATTTATCCTACACACATGAATATATGATTAACCAGTTTTCTCATGTTAGAACTGACTGTGTAATAGCTGTGATCTGTGTTTTCAGGTTTAAACAAGTTTTTTTTTCAGAGACCAGATGATGTCTTGACATAATGTATATACTTTTTATACCTAAGGTCTTTGCAGACCATGGAGATGAAATCTGTTTTATCGCTGGCTTTAAGGACCCAACATAAAGTGGGTTTTGGGACATGCAAGACGCGTGGCACTGAGGGGGTGGGGGATTATTGGGCAGGTGCAACTCGGGTGCACAAAACAAATCCATTCTTATTGTTCTGTGGCCAATGTGCTGTGAAGAGAAAGAATTAGTGAAAGGGTTAATTTCAGCATCTCCAGCTGCTGTTAAAACTGAGTAAATGGTCAACAATGAGTGGATGAGAGCAGTTTTGTGAAGAGGCCAAGAAGAGCATGTGCATACATGTATTGTACTTAGTAAACTCATGTGACACAGAGCAAACACGGATTCTCACATAGCTTGTGTGGAAAGTGGAAACTATATTGCATTGCAATAAGAACAGCTTGTATTTAAATAGTGCCTTTCACAATATCGAGATGCCTCAAAGCACATTACCACCAATGAAATGGTTTTTAAATGGCAATACTGTTGTAATGCAGGAAACACTGCTGCTTATTTACACTTGGCAGAGTTTATGTACTTACTTATGACATAGAAGGTGGCCATTCAGCCCATCAAGTGTGTGCTGGCTCCCACGAGCAATATTGTCAGTCTCATTTTCCACGCCTTATTTATCTCTACCCCTGCAACTTATTCTCTCTCACATGCCCATCAACTGCCCTCTGATTTTTTTTTGCCACTTGCCTAACTGAGGGTTAGTTTGTAGCTGCCAATTAACATATCTTTGGGATGTGGGAAGAAACTACAGAGTCCAGTGTAAAGCCATACAGTACTACATACAATAGCAAAATAATGACCAGATTCAAAAAAAAATTATCTATTTTCTGTAGGTGCAACTCAGTCAGTAGAATCAGCCAATTGGAAATCTTAGAAACATAGAAAACCTACAGCACAATTCAGGCCCTTCAGCCCACAAAGTTGTGCCGAACATGTCCCCACCCATAAGCCCTCTATTTTTCTCAGCTCCATGTACCTAATAGAAACATAGAAAACCTACTTAATGGTCTGAGTGCATTCTTCTAAAGTAGTTTGCAGGAATCTTGATTTGTTTGTAGTCCATTTCTGAAATCTCTTCCTCATTTTTCTCCTTAAAATGACTTCTCTGACCAAGCAATTGGTCACACATTCAAAGTTCCTCTGCTTTGACTCAATGTCAGTTCTGTCTCCTGTGAAGATTTTTATTAAATCAAAGGTACTATATTAAACCAAGTGGTTACTAGAATTGGTCAGTCAGTGACTTTGTGGTTTCTAATTTTATGTCCAAATCACTAAGTTGTTTTCCTTTCAAGTGAGAGGGAGGAAAAATTTGATGCATGCATCAACGTGAGCTGTGATGTGTAATGCCTTGCCAGCTCACCAAGCTAGTTGCTTTCCACTGTGTAAATGTCTAAATTGTTTTCTTTATAAGAGCATCTACTCCTTCTGGATGTCTATCAGTTGGCATCTGAAGTATGGAAACAAGCCAAATGTTCAACCAAACCACCCTTGCATCATTTAAGGCCTTGTATTATGGCTTGGGTTGATTTGTCCCATGTGTTGAGTTTAATTGACTTAACACTTGGCTTACACACTGATAAGGGAAAACAAAAGCTCAATGGATTGTTTCTTGGACTTAAAATTTGAAAGGAAAGGTCAAATTTCTAGTCCCAGAAAATAATCCATTGACCTTCTCTTTCAAATTTCTCACCTTCTTGCTGAAAACACTGTTTCTTGCCAGAATAGAGTTCATGGTTTCAACTAGCTTCTGTTTTTTTTTCCCCTGACCATGTGCCTGCTCTTCATATGTGATTTTGGAAACTAAGCATCACCAGCTTCTACAAATGTGGAAGAGATCATTGTTTCGTACACGTTCATGAGGATAGCAGCGGAATTCCCTTTCACTATCCCAAGGAGACTTGAGACCAATTTTAGCACCACAATTGCATCCCTATTTTCAGCTACTTATGTACAGATATGGAATCAGGGGGTGATGTCAAAATAGGACATCCTGCTGTGTATGAACAGGCATCTCATTGGGCAACTCTTCCCATAAATGGAGTATATTAAAATCAAATTCTAACAGGTACCTCAGCTGGAGATTAAAAATAATGGTATTTTTAGCCACAAGGCATGGTATTTTCAACCACATGATTGTCCTAAAAACTTGATTGTCCTAATTTGTTTTATTAAAATCCAAACATGCTACAAAAATTGTGCAGTGTTAAGGGAAAACTGAGTTGAATAGCACTAAATGGGATGGTCTAGTCTGTATACAGTTCCAGGTTGTAGTTAGGAACACTAACAGTGTTAACATTCATTGCTAAGGGAATTGAGCAGAAGAGTAGCAAGGTTAAGCTTCAGTTACATAGGGCATTGGTGAGACCACATCTGGAATACTGTGTACAGTGTTGGTCTCTTAAGAAAGGATGTTAATGCATTTGAAACAGATCAGAGAGGTTTATCAGTCTCACACCTGGAATGGGTGGGTTGCCTTATGAGGAAAATATTGGACAGGTTGGGATTCTATCACTAGAATTCAGAAATGTAGAGGTTTGATTGAATCACAAGTCCCTGAGGGGCTTGACAGGGGAAATGTCAAGAGGACGTTTCTTAAAGGGAGAATCTAGAACAAGAAATCACTGTTTTAAAAGGGGTCACCCATTTAAGGCTTTTTTTCTCTTAGAGAGTTGTCTTTTGAACTCTCTTCCCCAAAAATTGGTGGAAGCAGTTGTTAAATATTTTTAAGATGGAGGTAAATATTTTTTTTTAATGAGCCTTAAAGGACATCTTAGAAGTTGAAGAAAATAATGGAACTGGAGTCGCGTGTACCCCAGACAGTTTGTACAGCTTCATTCCTTGAAGTACATCAGTGAACTTGTTGAATTTTATGGCTTTCATAAATTTTCTGGTCTGAGGCAAGAGTCTATCAGATTTATTGAGCTCATCTTTAACACCTCATCTCTATAGAATTCTGGTTAGGCCACATTTAGACTATTGCACGCAAATCTGGCCACCTCACTATAGGAAGGATGTTGAGGCTTTTGAAAGGGTGCAGAGGAGGTTTACCAGGATGCTGCCTGGATTAGAGGGCATGTGCTATCAGGAGAGGCAGGACAAGCTTGGATTCTTTTCTCTTGAGTGGCAGAGGCTGAGGGGTGACCTGTTGGAAGTGTATAAAATTATGAGGTGCATAGATAGGGTGGACAAGCAATATCTTTTTCCCATTATTGAGCGATCCAATACCAGAGGGCATGCATTTAAGGTGAGAGGGGGTAGGTTCAGAACAGATGTGGGGTGTATATTTTTTCACTGAGAGAGTGGTAGATGCCTGGAATGCATTGCCTGATAGGGTCATGGAGGCAAATTCATTGGGGGCTTTTAAGAGGGGCTTGAATGGGCACATGAATGAGAGGGAAATAGAGGGATATAGCCATTCCCTTCTACCTACAGGATGCCTATGTCAGCACAATATTGTGGGCCAAAGGACCTGTTCTGTGCTATACTGTTCAATGTTCTAACTTGTGTGAATGGATTTGATCTTGCATCCTTTATGTTGTTTCTCTTCTACCATTTATCTTTCCTAATCAAACATTTCCTGTAGAATAAGCTGGTGAAACATGGGCTGTGATGCAAATCAGCAATTGAGCAACCTCCCTTTTAACTTGTGGGATCCATCCAAGAGCATAGAGTAGAGTTTAACAAATGCTCACAGAACAGATTCATGGCAAGAATGAGCACTCTTGGGATTGGAATGGAGAAACCTGGCTGCCAGAAAGGGGAAAAGAATAGGAATGGCAGTTTGTCATGGGAAGATGAACAGGTCATGCCTCACGAGCCTGATTGAATACTTTGAGGATGTGACAAAGTACATTGATGAAGGTAGAGCAGTAGATGTGGTGTACATGGATTTTAGTAAGGTGTTTGATAAGGTTCCTCATGGAAGGCTCCTTCAGAAAGTCAGGGGGCATGGGATCCAAGGAAACTTGGCTGTGTGGATTCAGAATTGGCTCGCCCATAGAAGATAGGGGGTGGTTGCAGATGGAGCATATTCTGCCTGGAGGTCTGTGACCAGTGGTTTCTGCAGGGATCTGTTCTGGGACCCCTGTTCTTTGTGATTTTTATAAATGACTTGGATGTAGAAGTGTGGGTTAGTAAGTTTGCTGATGACGCAAATGTTGGTGGTGTTGTGGATAGTGTAGAAGGTTGCTGTAGGTTACAACAGGACATTGATCAAATGCAGAGCTGGGCTGAGAAGTGGCAGATTGAGTTCAACCTGGAAAAAAGTGAAGTTTGGA
>JAUZTB010000135.1:27408564-27418812 GCA_034780895.1 Rhynchobatus australiae
CATTTCAAATTTTTCCTTTTTTCATCTTGCAGTGCATTTCTGAGACCAAAGCTGGGAAAACAGTATGAAGCCTCCTGTGTGGTATGGAAACTTATTTAAACATTTCACGTATTCTTTGGTCATTAAGTTCTGTTGCTAAATGAGACACAAATTAAAATGAGAACTTGTCATCTCTATGGTACTAAAATATGTCATTGACAGCGAGATTACCACTGAGCTCAATTGTCATCAAATTCCAACACCAATTTCCTGCAACTGCGGTCATCATCAGTGCAATTTTGCTCCTGTGGCAGCTCTGTTCACACCAAAAGAGTAAATGAGGAAGACTTCAATATGCAGCACCTTTAAAGACCTGAAATCTTCCCAAGTCCTTTACAATTAAAAGCTCTTTAAGTGTACTTACTGTACTAGTGTTGGAAAGAATGACAAGCGCAGCAATATAATGAAAACGTTGTCATCTGCAACTTGCTATCCTAGTTGCACTTGTACTGACTGATACATGAGATACCGTGCCTTCACTGGCATTGGTAATTGGTTTGGTTGGTTTATTATTATTGTCACATGTATCGAGATACAGTGGAAAAACTGTTTTGCATGCCATCTATACAGAACGTTTCAAAACATAAGTACAACAAGTCAGTACAAAGGGAAAAGCAATAGCAGAATGCAGAATATGTGGGGCAACTAGTGGTAGGGTTGAGGGCAAGAAACATGGTATGACAAGTAAGACTGAGAAGAAGGACAGCAAGGGACAGGCAAATAAACATGGTGGGTCTGATGGGCTGAACTGTGTTTATTTCAGTGCTCAGAGTATTATGGGGAAGGAGGATGAACGTAGTCTGCATTAGTACATGAAATTATGATGTTGTTACCATTACAGAGACCTGGTTGTGTGAGGACTGGCAGCTTGACATTCCTGGGTTTCGTTGTTTTAGATGTGATACAGAGGGGAGCAAAAGAGGTGGCGGTCCGTCATGGAAGGTTGATTCAGAAGATAGATACCTGGGATCCAGGGTGAATTGCAAGTTTGAATTCAGAATTGACTTATCCATAGAAGACAGAGAGTAGGGGTGGAAGGCTCTTATTTTGGCTGGAGGTCTGTAACCAGTGGTGTTCTGCAAGAATTAGTGCTGGGACCTCTGTTGTTTGTGATATATATCAAGAAGTTCGATGAAAAAGTAGATGGGTAGATTAGCAAGTTTGTGGATGACACCAGGATTGGTGGAGCTGTGGACAGCCGTGTACTCTTCTCTGTTCCAATATAGTGTTATAGTTGCAGAGGAAATGCATTGCAGGTAGAAAATGAGGTACAAGGGCCAATCTACGAGGTAAATTGACAGATCAAAAGTTTATTGTAGAAAAGTCTTATAACAGTGAGATAGAAGATGTCCTTGAGCCAGGGGGTGTGTATTTTCAAGCCTTTGTATCTTCTGCCTGACGGAAGAGGGAAGAAGAGAGAATGACTGGGGTGGGAGGTATCCTTGATTATGTTGGCTGCTTTCCTGAGGTAACTGGAAGTGTTGACAGAGTCCATGGAGGGGAGGCTGGTTTTTGTAATGGACTGAGCTGTGTCCACAACTCTCTGCAATTTCTTGCAGTCTTAGGCAGAGCGGTTACCATACCAAGCTGTGATGCATCTGGATAGAGTGCTTTCTATGGTGCATCAATAAAAATTGGTGAGGGTCAATGGAGATATGCTGAATTTCCTTAGCCTTCTGAGGAAGCAGAGGAGCTGATCTGCTTCCTTGTCACCACATGGATGCTATGGTCCAGGTCAGGCTATTGGTGATATTTACACCTAGGAACTTGAAGCTCTCAATGATCTCCACCTCAGTACCATTGAAACATACAGGGGCATACGCTCTGCCCTGCTTCCTGTAGTCAATGACCAGCTCTTTTGTTTTGCTGACATTGAGGGAAAGGTCATCGTCTTGACCCCATTCCACTCGGCTCTCTACCTCCTTCCTATATCCTGTTTCGTTGTTATTGGAGAGCCAGCCCACTCTGGTGCTATCATCTGTGAACTTGTAGATGGAATTTGAGCAGTATCTGGCAGCACAGTCACAAGATCACAAGATGAAGGAGCAGAAGTAGGCCATTCAGCCCATCAAGTCTGCTCTGCCACTTCACCATGAGCTAAACTATTCTCCCATCTAGCCTTAATTCCCTGCCTTTTCCCCATATCCTTTGATACCCTGACTAATTAGATACCTATCAAACTCTTCCTTAAACACCCCTAATGATCGGGCCTCCAAAGCTGTATGTGGCAAAGAATTCCATAAGTCCACGACTCTCTGGCTAAAGAAATTCTTTTTATCTCTGTTTTAAATAGGTACCCTCTAATTCTAAAACTGCCGTCTTGTCCTGGACTCACCCACTAGGGGTGAATCACATCTCCTTAGCCACATCTACTCTGTCCAATCCTTTCAACATTTGAAATGTTTCTATGAGGTCCGCTCTCTTCTATACTCCAATGAATACAGTCGAAGAGCCAACAAACACTCCTCGTATGTAAGCCCTTGCATTCCAGGAATCATCCTCGTAAATCTTCTCTCAACCCTCTCCAACATTAGTACATCCTTTCTAAGGGGCCCAAAACTGCATACAGTACTCCAAATGAGGTCTCACCAGTGCCCCATAGAGCCTCATCCACACCACCTTACTTTTATACGCTATTCCTCTTGAAATGAATGCCAACATTGAATTTGCTTTCCTTACTGCCAATCCAACCTGGTCGTTAACCTTTAGGGTATCCTGCACGGGGACCCCCAAGTCCCTTTGCACTTCTGAATTTTGAATTTTCTCCCCATCTAGATAATAATCTGCCCATTTATTTCTTCTTCCAAAATGTACAACTGCACATTTCTCAACATTGTATCTCATCTGCCATTTCTTTGCCCACTCTCCTAAACTGTCCAAGTCTCTCTGCAACCTTTCTGTTCAACACTTCCTGCTCATCCACCTATCTTGGTGTCATCTGCAAACTTAGCCACCAAACCACTTATTCCATAATCTAAATCATCAATATACAGTGTAAAAAGAAGCAGCCCCAACACCTACCCCTGTGGAACACCATTCATAACCAGCAGCCAACCAGAATGGGATCCCTTTATTCCCACCCTTTGCTTTCTGCCTATCAGCCAATACTACACCCATTCTAATATCGTTCCTGTAATTCACTGGGCTCTCATCTTATTAAGCAGCCTCTTAGGCGGCACCTTGTCAAAGACCTTTTGAAAATCTAGATACACAACATCCACAGCATCTCCCTTGTCCATTCTGTTTGAGATTACCTCAAAAAATTCCAATAAGTTGGTCAGGCAGGATCTTCCCTTCATGAAACCATGCTGATTTGGACCTATCTTGTCATGCACCTCTAGGTATTCCATAACCTTGTCCTTGAGGATTGACTCCAATAACTTCCCAACCACTGATGTCAGACTAATAGGCCTGTAATTTTTCCTTTTGCTGCCTCCCTACGTTATTAAGCAGCGGAACTATATTTGCAACCTTCTAGTCTTCCGGAACCATGCCGGAGTCTACTGATTCCTGGAAAATCATCTCCAATGCCTCCACAATCTCTAAAGCCACCTTCAGAACCCAAGGGTGCACTTCATCTGGTCCGGGAGACTTCTCTGTCCTTAATCCATTCAGCTTCCCTAGTGCCTCTCTCTAATAATCTTGACTGTACTCCGTTCTATACCCTGAGACCCCTGACTATCAAGTATATTGCTGATGTTTTCCACAGTGAAGACATGCAAAATACTCATTTAGTTCCTCTGCCATCTCTTTGTTGCCCATTATAATTTCTCCAGCATCATTTTCAATCAGTCCTATATCTCCCCGTGTCTCTCTACTCTTCATATATTTAAAAAAAACTTAGTATCCTTTTGTATGTTATTTGCCAACTTCCTTTCATAGTTTATCTTTTCTTTCTTAATGACTTTCTTAGTTTCTTTCTGTAAGTTTTTATAAGTTTCCCAGTCCTCTGTTTTCCCACTAATTTTTGCTTCCATGTATGCCCTCCTTTATGCTTTTATTTTAGTCTTAACCTCTCTCGTTAGCCACATTTGTGCCATTTTTCCATTCATAATTTTTTTCTTTGAATATATCTATCCTGCACTTTCCTCATTTCTTGTAGAAATTTCATCCATTTCTACTCTGCTGTCCCTCCAACTAGCTTACTTTTCCAATCAATTTGGGCCAGTTCCTCTCCCGTGCCACTGTAATTTCCTTTGTTCCACTGAAATATTGACACACCTGATATCTGCTTCTCCTTTTCAAATTTGAAACTGAGCTCAATCATATTATGATAACTACGTCCTAAGGGTTCCTTTACCTTTAGTTCCCTAATAACCTCAGGTTCATTACACAGTACCCAATCCAAAACAGCCGATCCCCCTGAGGGGCTTATCAACAAGCTGCTCCAAAAAGCCATCATGTAGGCTTTCTACAAACTCTGTCTCTCCTGAGATTCAGTACCTTCCTGACTTTCCCAATCCACTTTCATGTTAAAATCCCCCATAATTATCTTGACATTGTCTTTTGTCAAGAGACTCTTCTGTCAGTGAGATATCTGATAGCATCTGTTAGAAGTTGTTAGGTGGCAAGTGTAACATTCACTTTAATGTAAATGTATTTACAGGTTGTAGAAATCAGTAGTGTTTGCATTTGAGCAGCTTGGCCTTGATACCAGGAAAAGGCTGCCCCAGACTCAGTAAAAAGCAGTCCCTTCTACACTGCAGTACTCCCTCAGTACTCTGCTGAAATGTTGTCTTGTGAATTGCCTGCCTGAATTATGAGCTTGAGGCTCCAGAGAAGGATGAAAACACACAACTTTACATATAAGTGATTAATTTTAAAGTTATAAAATTGATTAGATGGTGATTTACCTTGCATATCTTTCTCTCTCTTCACCCCTCCACCACATCCTCCCACCACCAACAACAACCACTCTCCACAATGAGATAAAACAGGTAGGTTACTCCTACCTATCTTAAAAAATATATATCCATTGCTTTTTTTTTAAAATCACCTGTTTTATAATTGGGGCCATAAACATTGATGTGTAAAGGCTCCCATGATATTAGTTGGAAAATATTCCAGGTCTCATGTAATTCTATAGTTTTTTTTCAAATGAACTGTTGTCATTAAAATAATACAGTTCCAATTAGATTTGTTCTTTATGTAAACTTGGTAATGAATAGGGCATCATTCAGAATTAGGTGAATGATTCTGTTATGTGTTACAAAATGATCAAAAATTCATTATTTATTATTTTTACTTTAAGAACTGGTTTGGCAGGTTCAGCTCTTAAACAAAAAAAAATTGCTTCATTTTGTGAATGTTCCTCTGTTAATATGGATACGGTAGCTTGGAAGTTCGATTCATTTGGTAGCACTTACATATGCACCAGAAGTTTCTGGTCACATGTTCCACTCCGAGGACAAGAGCAAAAGAAAATCTAGGTGGACACAAATGGAAAACTGAGGGAATGCTGCATTGTCATTTGCAAACCTTGGGATGAGCCACAAGGCCTTCTGCCTAACTTCTCTCGGGTGGATGTGAAATATCCTCTGAAACCTTTTTAGAAGAAGAGGAGGGGAGTTATCCCTGATTCCCTGGCTACTTTTAACATTCAATCAACATTTTTTTTAAAAAAAACAGATTATCTTTTGATTGCTTCTGACTGATTCACATTGCTGTTAATAGGAAGTTGTGATGTTTAAATTGGCAACGTCATTTTTTTACAAGTGACTACAATCAAAAGTATATTTTATTTGTTGTAAAGCAACTTTGGGATATTCAAAGATCTGTTCATAATTTGAAGTTTTTTTTATCTCTTTTTAATGGCTGTGATACAGGCAGCAACCCAGATGCCATGAGTTCAAATCCCAACGTGGAAAATTTAAATCAATAAATCTGGTAATTTGTGGCCTGGTTGCAGAAAAATAATCATGCAAGATCCAACTGGCTCACTTCCTTCAGGGAAGTGTATGGTCTTTAGGGAGACCGACCATTCCGTTTTGGGAAGGTCTAGTTGCAATCACTCACTGTATAGCAAAGCTGCAGCATTTGTCCTGGATTCCCTTGAGCCCTGTCAGATACCCTTCTGGCAGCTCCCCAGCCTGCACTGGCTCTTACAGAAACAAACAGCAACTCTCTCCAAACTCCTAACTGGATTTGCCCTAAATCCTGATTTTTTTTTTACATCTCCATTTCATGCTGCTTACTCTTCTCACTGCTACTCGGAACAAGTCAATGGCACCACTGTCCAGTTGTGCCAACTTTGCTTTGCAGTTGTTACAAAGGGAATAATCCCCACCTGCTTTGTCAGTTGCCAACAAAGAAACAAAAAGGGGAAGGCAGTGAAATATAGCAGAGGTGGACCTAGGGAAACTGGTCTGATGGAGACCGCAGTGGTGACATAACTGGGAGAATGGAGGACTGTATCAGAAGGATTAAAGGGTCAGAGACCACCGTGGGGGCAGTAGAGATAGCAGTAATTGGTACATAGACTGCAGGATTCATCAGTAACCTTGCCTCGGCATGAGCTTGCTTCCCTTTGAGTGAGGCAAGGACGTTTTGTGTAACGAGTGACCAAAGAAAATTTACCTACGAGACACCTAGCAGCCTGACCATGATACAACCGGAGAACCAGGCCCTACCCCAACAACTTTAAATGTCATTGATGCTTTGGGGAAATTTTGCAGAAATAAACTAGAACTGACTGCAACTTTAAATCCAGAAGTTCTGCAACAGCAGGGGGTTCTCGATACCATTAAATCATCACAGAAATGGAGTCATGATAATCTTTTTGGGAAAAATAATGTATGTTCTGTTTTTAATGTCACATACCTTTCTATGGCATCCATTTTGACCTTTTTAATCACTGACTATTAAATTTAGGACTAGTTTATTTTTAAACGGGTATATTTTGTGGTATTTTCAATAATTTAGCTTCTAGTGTTATCCTGAATATTTTACAAGTAGTTAACATATGGTTTAGTATTCCTTAATAATTAAGAATTTACAGAGATTCTTCTGACTTTATTGTTTTCATGAGAAAACAAGAAATTGTATTTATCAAGTGCTCATACACTCGTGATGTACCAAAGTAGTTCACAGTCAGTGATATACCGTCATAATGTAGTTGCTGGTATAATGTGAAAGGTAATAGCATCTTGGAAGCAGCAAATCACCAAATCAACCATGAGATTGTTGACCAGATCACTTGTTTTTGACTGAGGAGTGAATATTACCCAGGATAGCAGAGAAAATGCCTCTTTCAAGTAGCCTTGTGGAATCTTTGACTTGCACCTGAGAGGACAAATGAGACTCCATTAAGGCCACATGAGCAGTTTCTGCCTTCAGCCATTCCAGTAGCCTGCATGCCATACTGCCCTTGAGAGGAGCTGACATCTGCATAAGACATCAACTTAGTTTATACTTTGTGGACTATTCCTGAGGATTGAGATGATGCAAGGTCACTTTTTGGGCCAACAATGTGCTTGTATTCCTGATCTGGATTTAACTCTTTGCACCCTCTCTATCAAGATGTTATTCTCTGCTTGTTCACAATGGAGTTCACTCTTCAGCCTGATCCCTGACACAGGAATTGGAGATCACATTATGCACACCTTAGTCAACAGTTGATAGATTGGTGGAGAGTTGTGAAAAGTTGCTTGAATTGGGGGACATTGTAACCTTAAAATAAACTTTCAAAGCAGTACTTTGCAAGGTGGAAGTGGTCTTGGACCATAAGCTTCTATGCAGGTGATAACCAGAAGTGTGTAGAGACAAGAGATTGCAGATACTGGAATCTGGAGCAAAACTAAACTGCTGGAGGAACTTGGCAGATGAAGCAGAATCTGTGGTGGCAAAGGGATGATCGATGTTTTGGGTCAAGACACTGCATTGGGACTGAGATTGTAGAGGAAAGATAGCCAGTATGCTGAGAGGGAGGGCTGAGACAAGGACTGGTAGGTAATAGGTGGAAACAGGTGAGATGGGGGATGATGGGCAGATGGAGCCAGAGGGGGGAGTTTTGAGACGGGTGCTGGTGAGTGGTAAGGGGGAAAAAATTGGGCACTTGGAGCCATTTGGGGGAGGGGAGGCTGGAAGGTGATAAGTGGAACCAAAAAAGGGAGGGATGGTGGTTAGAAAGAACCAGATAGGGGAGGGTAAGGAAAGGCAGGCGAAAGGAGAAGAAACCCAGGCATTTAGGTGTGTGGGTGATGGGCAGATGGAACTAGGTCGGGGAGGAGTTTGAAGTGGAATAGGTGTATCGACTTTTTGCTGGATTGGAGTTCTCAATAAGCATTTTATATGTAAATCTGAGCATGGAATATGCAGCTCATCAGAAGATACCCAGGCCATACTCAAGTTAGTCCTAGTATCCTTGGGCAGGGAAAAGATCATTAAGCCAAGAGTTAGTTAGCTCTTATGCTTGCGATCCATTGCTGGAACCTTACTCCTCAGTGACCTCCTGCAGAGCTAGCATGTAAAGGTCAGTAACCACGTCAACCATAGTAGGGTCTCTTAGAACCAGATTATGCAGCTCATTTAACAGGAGTATGAGGATGTTTGCTTGCTCCAGCTGAATGCCACCTTCTGTTTGAGGAACCACACCTCTGAAGTTTGCATTAGCTTTGGGGTGGAACGGAGTAGAGGCTATTCAGAGCAACTTAAGGGAACTTGTTGCATGGGTTTACTATTTCCACATGGAATGGATAAAGCATGAACTATTTGAGATAATATCATAGAAATGTAGCACAGAAATAGGCCCTTAGGGCCCACCTTGTCCACACTGCCTGTAATGCCTCGCTACACTAATCCAATTTGCCTGCATTAGTCCTGTATCTCTCTACTCCTTTTCTATCCAACTACCTGTCTAAATGCCTCCCCAGCTGCTCATTCCAAATGTTCACCACACTCGTGGGGTGGGGGGAAGCTCACCCCTAATACTTAAAAATAATATTGGACAGTTTAAATGCAGAGAAACTATTTCCTATGGTGATCAAATCCAAAACTAACAGGAGTAATCCAAAAACTTAAGCTTTATTCATAAGTGAAATCAAGAAACAATTTTTCACAAAACATTATAGTTTTGAGAACACTCTCCTTGATGTCTCTGGAAGCTGAATGGAGAATTAAAGTGAGAGGCAACTGAATGCTCAGAGTCACCTTTTCAGATTGATCAGAGGTGTTCTGCAAATGTACGATTAGCACCAAATGCAGAACACTAAATTGAAAGAGGTGCAAGTGAATCGCTTCTTCAGCTGGAAGGAGTGTTTGGGTGCCTGGATAGTGTGAAAGGAAGAGGTGAAAGGGTAGGTGTTTCACCTTCTGCAGTTGCTTGTAAAACTGCTGTGAGAAGGGGAATGTTGGTGGAGGAAGACTAACCAATCATATAGGATACAATCCTTTTGGAATGCTGGAAGGCGAGGGGAAGATGTATCTGGTTGTGGCATTGTGTTGAAGGTTGACAGAAATTAGAGGATGTTCCACTGAATGTAGAAGCTGGTGGTTGGAAGATGAGGACAAAAGAGAACCTCTTTTTGTTGTGGGCGGGTGGAGAGGGCAGGGAACCAAAGTGTGGGGAATGGGATATATGTGGTTAAGAACCTCGTGAACAATGGTGGAGGGAAATCGCGATTAAGGAAAACCTCTCCTGAAGCACTTGGGTGGAAAGTCTCATCATTAGAACAGATGTGACAGAGCCAGAGAAACTGGGAGGATGGGAGGAGATGCAGTCAAGATAGCTGTAGAAGTTGGTGAACTTGTAATAGATTTTGGTCCACTAACTTGTACCCTGAGATGGAGATACCAAAGTATAGAAAAGGAAGATTCTGAGGTGAACCACACAAAAGTGAGAACCGGGTAGAAATTTGCTTACACTAATGCAGTCGTTGCTGTATCTGAAGATGAGAGGAGCTGCCCAAGTAGGATTGAAGCGGGTTGTTCCAGGTGTTCTCCAATAAGACAGGCATTTTTTTATTCCCTCTGGCTTCCTAAAGCTATAGTTTTGATTTGGAGAAATTGAGTGAAATTAAAGACTAATTTGGACATTTGTTCAAGGAAAATTTTATTTACATATAAACTGAAAATATCAGATGGGCAAAGGAAGCCCAGATAAGGAGTTCGTAGTGTTTTGGGATAATTTCCTGGAACACAACATTCTAGAGCCAAGCAGAGATCAGGCTATATCAGTCCTGGTTTTGAATGAGAAAGGGTTAGTTAATAGCC
>JAUZTB010000135.1:28032562-28042974 GCA_034780895.1 Rhynchobatus australiae
CTTCTCAAAGGTATCGTGAATGTTCTATCTCCATTTTGAGTGGTCACATACCTGCAAATCCCAGAAGCTGGTGGTATTACACAATTTAAAGAGGTTTTGCAAATCTCCTTGAATCTTTTCCTCAGTCCATTCTGCAGTTATTTTGCCATGACAGAGCATGAAATAAATTAGCTCTTTCAGGAATATGGAGAGTGGCATGTAAATAACACAGCTTCCTCTCTTGAGCCGAATATGTAATTAAGCCTTCACTGCTAGAGACACAAGCCTGGGGAAGATGCTGAAGTTGATTCACTAATCCTGCCAATGGATTTAAGGGATTTTTCAGAGCCAGTGATAATAAAGTCTCTGCAATTCTGTAAGGTGCCTGCTGTTAGCATTCCATGTTTCAGAAGCGTAATCTAGGCCAGGAATCACTGATACCCAGTGGATCAAGAGTCAGATTTGAGGTCATGAGTTTTAAACTTTCTTAAGGCTGAAGACTATGCTGGGCTCTGAAGATGAGGGTGAATTTTATTATCCGAGCCTACCTTCACTGAGATGTGGCTTACAATATACACAAAGCAGGCTATATTTTCCAGACTCTGATCATGGATATTTACTGTCAGAGGACAGTGTTATATGGCAGCATAGGTAGGAAAAGGATTATTGTTTTATGGCTATTAGAGTGTTATTCTGTTGTATGCTTCAGTGGAAAAAACTATTACTTGGAGTCTGGTATCCAAACATGTACATACACAAGCAACATTTGCATAATGCAACCCCACAACTGAAGTTAAATGACTAAAGTTCTAGAGTGCAAGCAACATAGGTTGGACAGTTTTCTATTTGTCTTGAAAATTAGCTCCAATCTAGCATTGAGCAGTTTTGCAACCACAAGGATCAGGCTAATTATTGGGAAAATAATGCAGCCTTACTTGATACTAGCTTGCACTGAAATAGAATCTGTTCTGAACCCATTGATTATAATTAAGTTATAAGTCATTGTGAAACAGACCAGATTGAGACACAGTTTTGCAAGCTGTCAAATTGAGAAAGATGCTCCACAGTCCCCCTCCAATGATTAATTAAAAGGCTTTGGTGACATTAAAAAAGATTCTAATGGTTGGAATTACTCCCTGCATTTCTCTTTAATCAACCGCACAGTGAAGATTACATACGTTGCACCGCCAGATGCAAAGAAAGCACATTTTTATTTAGGCGCAGTTCTTAAGTCACTGGAAGGAGTTGAGTGATTTCATGTCAGTTGGGAATGGCAACAAAGACAGACCAGGTGATATGCTGTTGAATGAAGTCAAGGGTACTCACCTTAAAAAGTCATAATTGAGATGCTTTTCAAGAAAGTGTACCAGCCAGCAGATGCTGAACACCTCTGTCCTTGATATTTCTCTGCCTTCACATCCTTAGTTTTCAGCAGAGTAGTTTCTTGCGAGATTGGGCCAAAGTCACAGTTATCAGCAGGTTGTTGGATCTCTTGCACTCTTTGCATCCACTATTATTTGCTCTTTAAGCATTTCAGTTGGACCTTAATCTTCTATTTTACCTTAAGACAGGATGGATCTTCCAATCCAGGGCAAACCAGTCCTCCTCCTCATTTAAAACAATAGCTAAAAACCTCTTCAAAGGAGCTAATTATGGTAGCATTCAGGGCAGTCCACAATATGTGGACACGCTGTGGCTCAGTTGACTGGAAGTCATCAGCTTGTCTGAGAGGCACCATCTATGAGGAGCCAACTTTGCAGGGCCCTTCAACTTACGGCAATGTTTCTATTGTAGAGGTTACTTTGGGGCCAGGTTGATGAGAATTACAGAGCGCTAGTCCAACAGTCATTGGTACCTGTCCTTTGCACGGGTAATTGCAGACGTCTTTGACATCTCTCGCTTGGATGATATAACCTATCAAGTGCCAGTGCCTGAATTTGAGATATTGCCATGAGGTCTAACACTCAGTTCATTGATCAAACAGGGTATTGGTGCTGACATGATCATGTTTCAAGTAGGCAATGAGGAGGACCGCACTGAGTTAACTTTTACTATTCCTCCTTATCGATAACACCTTGGCAGAGGATTACATTTTATCCCCCACAATGGCATGAAAGTTGCTGAGTATCTACATCATTTCTGTCTGTATTTCAGAATTCCAGCATTTGTTGCTCTTCAATTGTCTGTGTCTGGTATCTACTCAAGAATTTTATTCATCAAGGTTGGAGCAGAAGTTCTCCCTGGCCTCATCCACAGTTTCCATGTTGCAGAATATGCACCAATAACCATAACATACTGGTTTCACACTACAGTGAGTCATAACATCAGTTATTCCACAGCAAGTTGCTGAAACACCAGACCACCTCATTCCTGATGCTGACGCCCGCCCCACAAATTCAGTGCCCCTCTTCCAATCAGTCATTCCAGGAGGAGGTATATCCACCAACCTGTTCATGAAATGGGCAGCTACTGCCTGTCAAAGCTCGCTCAGGATGGTAACATCATTGCCCAAACATCCAAGTTCCCAAACATCGATTGTGAAGCAGTATTCACATTGTTGCTTCTAGGCAATTATACTGCAGCTCCAAGTGCCACAGGTCTAGTCTTCAACAGATTACAAACCACCTGGTTCATCCAGGACTTCAGGTTAGGGAAAGGACTCATTAGGAATAACAGGAGCAATCTCTGCTGAGGGAGTCAGTGGGTATAGGTGAGATCCTAAATAAATAATTTTCATTGGTATGCAGAAAGGAAATAGACTTTGTAGTCAGAGAATTTATGGAGACTTACGCTAGATTTTCATCTAGCCCAGCAAACAGGTAGATGAAAATCTAGTGCTGGTCTCCATAAATAAAGAGGGGGTACTGAATGCCCCAGCAGGCTTAAAGGTGGATAAATCCCCAAGACCAGCCAGGATTTATCCCAGGCTGCTGCAGGAGACAAAGGAAGAGATTGCTCGAGTTTTGGCTGAGATTTTTACATCTTTGCAAGGCACAAGTCAGGTGCCAGATGACTGGAGGGCAGTGATGTGGTCCCTCTTAACAAGAAAGTCAGCAGGGAAAAGCCTAGTAACTGTGGACCTGTGACCCTAATATCAGTGGCAGGAAAGATACTGGTAAAAAGTTTTGAGGGAGAGAATTCATGATCACTTGGAAATGCAGAGACTAATTAGATACAACCAACATGGATTTGTCAAAGGGCAGATTCTGCCTGACTAATGTGATTGAATTCTCTGAAGAGATAACAAGTACATCGATGAGGGCAGGGCAGTAGATGTGATTTACAAGGTCCCATGTGGGAAACTGGTTCAAAGGTTAGGGCCTATGAGATCTTGGCCAAGTTGACAAACTGGATCCAAAATTGGCTTGGCGAGAGGAGACAGAGGGTGATGGTAGAGGGCTGTTTTTGTGACTAGATGCCTGTGACGTGGTGCCCCACAAGGATTGCTGTTAGGACCTCTGCTGTTTATGATATACATGCACAATGTGGATGTGGGAGGCCAGATCTGTACGGTCACAGATGACATGAAGATTAGCTTAAGTGCAACAGGGTGGAAGATCATCTTAGGCTGCAGAGTGCTATTGATGTGTTGGTGAAATGGGCTGAAAAATGGAAGAGAGTTGGATCCAAGCAAATGCAAGGTGATGCATTTTGGGAGTACCAATGAGGTGAAGACATATACCATGAATGTTAAGGTCTTCAGGAATATTGAGGAACAGAGGGATCTTGGAGTACAAGTTCATAGATCCTTGAAAGTGGCAATACAGGTAGATTATATGGGATACTGACCTTCACTGATCAAAGCATAGAATACAGAATTAGGGCGGTTAAGCTCCAACTTCATAAAACCTTGGTCAGACCTTAGCTCAACTACTGTATGCATTCCGGTCACCGAAGTAGGAGGAGGATGTGATAGCATTGGAGAAGGTGCAGAGGAGGTTCACCAGGATGTTGCCTGGGATGGAGCCGTTCAACTCTGAGAAGAGACTGGAGAAACCAGATCTGTTGTCCCTGGAGTGGAGGAGATTTAAGAGGTGACATGATTAAAGTATATAAAATTATGAGGGGTACAGACAGGGTAGACTGCAGGAAACTTTTTCCCAGATAGGAGGTAGATAAATCTGGAGGACAAAGGTTTAGGGTAAGGGGAAGAGAATCCAGGGGGATAAGAGGGGGACCTTCTTCACCTAAAAAGTTGCAAGAACCTTGAATACACTGCATGAGGGAGTGGTTGAAGCTGGGTCACCAAGAGTATTTAAGAAGTATCCAGACAAATACTTGAATCAGTTAGGCATAGAGAGCTATGGATCGTGTTTTGGGTGATGGGGTTAACATGGAAGGGTGCCCACTGATCAGCATGAATTGAGCAGAATGGCCTATTCCAATGCTATACAATTCCATGATTCTCTGACTAGGTAATCTTAATATACCAAAGGAACTGGATATCCTGCAGAGCAGTAACTCAAAGCAAACATATAGGTGAAATAAGCAATTAAGAGGCCAAATGGTACTTTCATTGCCATAGGTTTTGAAAACATAGGTAAGAATGCTACACCACAATTATACAAAGCATTGGTGAGATGACTTCTTGAATACTGTGTGCTGGTTTGGCCCTTCACCCAATAAAAATGTAAATGTCAGGGAGAGTGCAATCGGTTGCTGACATGGAAGGTTGGTCAACAAGAAGAGACTGTATCAACAAACCCAGTATTCACTCGAGTTTTGAAAAATGAGCAGCAACTCCATGAAACATACAAAATTCTGTCAGAGCTCAACAGCCTGGAGGCAGAGAGGATGTTTCCCCTGGCTGGTGGCTCTAGAACCAGGTGCTCTCAAGATATGGTGTAATACATTCAGGACAGAGATGAGCTCAAACTTCTTGACTCAAAGTGAACTCATGGAATTGTCACAAGGCTATGAAAAGTTGATGATTTTATTAAAGGAGACAGATCCATTTCTAAACACAAGGGGCAACAGTGGTATGGGGATAAAGCAGGAATATAGTTTTGAGATACAGGATCAGCCACAACCATATTGAATGGTGGATTAAGCTGTAGAGGCTGAATCATGATCCAAGTTTGTTTACATTTCAGATGAAAGGACTCAGACATAGATGCCCTTGTTCACTGTCAGCTCCCCTTGTTTCCTCCTACCTACCATCCTCCCCTTGATCCTTCTTACTCACAAGTCAAGAGAATGAGGGAAGGCACATGAATGTGTTTGCTGGAGAGGGCTATCTGGGGAGAGAGAAAAAGTCTAGGGAAGAGAGGGAGAGCAGTGCCCATTGCAGTCAAAAAAGGAAGGGCCAAATAGAAGGGATGCAAGCAGCACAAATATAAGAAATGGAGATGGGGGTGCGGAGTGGTCAGAGGGAGGCTGGCATGAGGTTTGGAGGCATGGGGGGACACTGAAGGAGAACGCATTCAGGGAACAGAAGGATCAAGGATTGAAACTATCAGAAGCAAAAAATAAACAGTTCACACAAAGATCATAATCAAATTACCAGCTGAGCAATCCCAAGATGCTGAATATCCACCTATGCTCCTCAATGTCAATGATTCTTAATGTGGTGACCCTGACCTTAAGGCGAGTCACAACCATGTTTTCATTCAAGTTATTTACATACAGTGTAAAAACTGAAACAATATCAACAATCTGTGACAAACTACTTGTTAGATCCACTCAACCAGTGGGGAAAAAACTCTTAATTTATAGACAATTGTCTGTCCATTCCAACATATTACCTCCTTCTCTTTGACCTTTTCCACAATAAAAATGATTTCCCTTGCACAAAACCAGATTGATTTTGCAACTTACTTTGGATTTTGGTTTAATGACATGGTCCAACGTCTTTCCCAATAACAGATGTTAAGCTAATTGACCTCTAGTTTCCTGCTTTTCCTCTCCCTCACTTTGAATAAACAAATTACAGTTGTTCTATTGCAACCTAATGGAACTTTCCTGGTGTTAGGGGATTTTGGAGAATTAAGACACTGCTTATCATCCCATCTCCACTACTGTAACAAAATGTTTCATAATGACACATATATGATTGAGAATGAAAGCACTTGGGAAATAAGCACTAACAAAAGAACAATGAGAACATTTTAAGATGACAAAGCTCTCCAAATATGCCAGTATGAGTCCACCCATTCCATAAAGAGGAGGCAAGGTTCCTGTGGGAGTTATGGTTGCAACAAGAGCTAGTAGAACAGATATGCAAGCACATCATGGATCAATGTCAAAAAAGGGTTACTGCAGTGGGTAATTTTAGCTTCCCCAACATTAACTGAAAATGCCAGGGGTTTAGATTGGGGAGAGTTTATTAAGTGCATCCAGGCGGGTTGAAAATCCAATTAGGAATGGAGCAGCAAGTAGACCTAACATTGGTAAATGAACCTCATGAGGTGATTGAAGTTTCAGTGGGGGAGCATCTTGGAAACAGTTATCATAATTCTTTACGGTTTAAGATGGTGATGGACAAGGATAAGACTGTTCCTCAGATGAAGGCTTCTGAGAAGGTGTAGAGATATGAAAGCAAGTTTAGTAGTCAGGAGCACAGTAATGGGAGATTAAAGAGCGTTGGTTTAAATTGCATTTATTGCAGTGCAAGAGGCTTAACAGGTAAAGCAGATTAACTCAGGATGTGGATTGGCTCTGGGGACTGAGATAATATTGCCATAACAGAAGCGTGGCTGGGAGAAGAGCAGGACTGGCAGTTTAATGTTTCAGGATACTGATGCTACAGGCGTGACAGAGGGGGACTTGCCTTTTGATTGAGGAAGGACATAACAACAGTGCTTAGAGAGGATATTCCTGGGGGATCATCCAGTGAGGCCATATGGGTTGAACTTAAAAGAAGAGGATGGTCACTTTGATTGGACTGTATTATAGGCCCCCCCAATAGTCAGTGGGAATTAGAGGAGCAGATATTTTGAGAGAATGCAGATAGTTTTAAGAATAATAGGATAGTATTAGTGGGAGATTTTAACTTTCCTGATATTTACTAGGACACTCATAGTGCAAAGGGCTTGGACAGGGTGCAGTTTGTTAAATGTGTCTGAGAAAGTTTCCTTAATCAATATATAAAGGGTCCTACTAGAGAGGGCACGACACTGGACATCTTAGAGAACAAGGTAGGGCAAATGACTAAAGTGTCAGTTGGGAGCACTTTGGGTGCAGTGACCATATTCTATTAATTTTAAAATAGTTACGGAGAAAGATAAGACGGGTCCACAAGTTGAGGTCCTAAACCAGGGCAGGGCCAATTTTGGCGGCATTAGGTGGGAGCTTGCAGAGGTTGATTGGGTAAGACTGTTTGCTGGCAAAGAGACAACTGGTAAAATGGGAGGGCAGGGGCAGCATGTCCCTGCTAGGGTGAAGGGCAAGTCTGGCAGGTTTAGGGAACCTTGGTTAGCGAGAGATTATAGAGGCTCCAGTCAGGATAAAGGAGGCATACATTGGGTTTAGGCAACTGAGAACAAGCGAATCCCTCAATGACTATAATAAGTGTAGGAGTACATTTGAGGGAAATCAGGAGGGCAAGAAGAGGGTATGAAATGGATCTGGCATGCAAGGTTAAGGAAACTCCCAAGAGATTTGATAGGTGTATTAAGAGTAAAACGGTGGGTAGGGAGAGAAAAGGTCACCTTAAAGATTAGTGTGTTGTCTACGTATAGAGCCACCAGAGAGAGGCGAGATTAATGAATATTTCTCATCAGTTTTTAATTATGGAGAAAATGAAGGAAGCTAAAGAAATGAGGGAAATGAGTGATAATGTTTTGGACCGTATATGAATTACCAGGGAGGAGGTACGGACTGCCTTAAATCTCCAGGGCCTGACTGAGTGCATCCTTTGTGCTTGTGGGAAGCTGGGAAGGAATTGTGGAGGTCCTTGCAGACATATTTGCTTCATCTTTAGCAACAGGTGAAGTTCCAGAAGACTGGAGGGTAGCTAATGTTCTATCGTTATTTAAGAAAGGCAGCAAAGATAAGCCAGGGAACTGCAGGCCAGTGAGTCTGACATCAGTGGTGGGTAAGTTACTGGAGGGAATTCTAAGGGACAGGATCTATGAACATTTGGATAGGCAAGGTCCAATTAGGAATAGTCAGCATGGTTTTGTCCATGAGAAATAACGTCCAACAAATCTCTCAGTTTTTTTTGAAGAGCTAACCAAGAGGAGAGATGAGGGTAGAGCAGTGTAAGTTATCTATATGGACTTTCGCTGGCCTTTTAGAAGGTCCTGCATGGCAGGCTACTCTGGAAAGTTAGATCGTATGCGATCCAGGGAGAGGTAGCTAATTGGATTCATAATTGGCTCGATGGAAGGAAGCAGAGAGTGACAGTTGGAAGTTGTTTCTCGCACTGGAGGCCTGCAAATAAGAGGTGTACCACAGGGGTTGATGCTGGGACCTCTGCTGTTCATTATTTATATGAACGATTTGGATGTGAATGTACAAGGCGTGGTTAGTAAGTTTGCAGATGATATCAAAATAGGTGGTTTCATAGACAGTTTTCAAAAATTACAGGGGGATCTTGATCAGCTAGGCAAGTAGGCCAAAGATTAGCAAATGGCTCTCAATTTGGATAAGTGCAAAGCATTGCATTTTGGGAAGTCAAACCAGGGTAGGACTTATACAGTGAATGGTTGGACCCTGGGGAATGTTGTAGAATGGAGGGACCAAGGAGTATAAGTACAAAACTCGCCGAAAGCAGCGTCACAGGTAGACAAGGTGATAAAGGCTGGCTTTCATTCTTTAGGGCACCGAGCAAAGGAGTTGGGACATTATGTAGCAGTCATACAAGACATTGGTAAGACTGCACTTGGAGTATTGTGTACAGTTTTGGTTGCCCTGTTATAGGAAAGACATCGCTAAATTGGAAATGATGCATAGAAGATTTATGAGGATACAACCAGAACTAAAGTGCCTGACTTATAGCGAGAGGTTGAGCAGGTGAAGACTTTATTACTTGGAACATAGGAGATTGAGAAGGGTGTATAAATCATGAGTGTATGGATAGGTTGAACATACAAAGTCTTTTTCCCAAGGAAGGGGAACTAAAATCCAGAGCGTATAGATTTAAGGTGAGGGGGAATTCCCTCAAGCAGAGGGTGGTGCATATATGGAATGAGCTGGCAGAAAAAGTGGTTGAGGCAGTCACAACAGCAACATTCAAATGACATTTGGATACGTGCATGGACAGGAGGAGCTTAGAGGGATATGTGCCAAATGCGGGCAAGTGGGACTGACTTGGTGAGCACCATGGTCAGCATGGATGAGTTGGGCCGAAGGGCCCGTTTCCCTGCTGTATTACTTTATGACTCTAAGATATTCACCAGGATGTTGCCTGATTGGAGTGTAGAGGTTGGACAAACTTCAACTGTTTTCTTTTGGAGCATCAGAGGACAAGGAGCAACGCAAGTGGATAAGGTGGCAAAGGTGGCATGCTTGCCTTCCTTGGTTGGGGCATTGAGTACAAGAGTAAGGAAGTCATGTTGCAGCTTTAAAAAAACTTTGGCTAGGTTGCACTTGGAATATTGTTTACAATTCTGGTTGGACCTTTACAGGGAGGATGTGGTGGCTTTGAAAAGAGTACAGAAAAGGTTTACCAGGATGCTGCCTCGATTAGACAGTATAAGCTGTAAGGAGAGGTTGGAAAGACTTGGGTTGTTTTCTCTGGAGCATCAGAGGCTGAAAGACCTGATGGAAGTTTATTTTTACTTTTTGATGGATGTTTATTTAGAATTCATAGTTTTACAAAATTATGCAAGGCATAAAGAGGATAGACAGTCAAAATCTTATCCCCCAGGTAGAAAGGTCATATACAAAAGGACATGTGGGAAGGGGGGGGTATTTCAAAGGAGATGTGTAGGTTTCCCATAGCCCCCACCAACACCCCCCACCCCAAAAACACAGAGAGTGGTCAGGGCCTGGATATTGGTGGAAGCAGATACATCAATGGTTTTTAAGAGGCTTTTAGATGAACACATGAATATTGAGGGAATGGAGGGATATGGATCATGAGCAGGCAGAAGAGATTTAGTTTAATTTGGCATTGTGTTTAGCACAGACATCATGGGCTGAAGGGCTGTGCTCTACCATTCTATCCTCTAAAACTTTCGTTACACCATATTCAGAGTGATGTGTGCAATTCTGGTCACCACACTATAGGAAGGATGTGGAGACTTTGGAAAAAGTGCCGAAGAGGTCAGCAGGATGTTGCTGAATTGGAGTGTACTAGCTCTAAGGAGAGGTTGGACAAACTTGGACTGGTTTTGCTTTGGAGCGTTAGAGGCCGTGGAGCAAGCTGATAGAAGTATATAAAATTATGAGAGGCACAGATAGGGTACTCAGAGTCTCTTTACCAGGAGAGCAATGTCAAATACCAGAGAGCATAGCTTTGAGTTGAGAGCAAGAAAGTTTAAAAGTAG
>JAUZTB010000135.1:28088152-28100492 GCA_034780895.1 Rhynchobatus australiae
TCAATGTGGTAATACCGACTTCTTACATTGAGCTTTTTTTTTAGTTTAATCGAGACAAAGCCAACGCAGACAACATTATTGAATAATATACTTTAGAAAATTCACTTTTTTTTTAACCATTGCAGATATATTAAACAAAAATCAATATTTATCTGACCTGCATAGCAATATAAATCATACGACAGAGCTATGCCTCTACTTTTAACCAAATTTACCTCTCAATTCTAGTCAAAAGCTTAATTATTAATATTCTGCCTTAGAATTTATTATATGCCTCCCTCATATTTTTTAAAATAAAGCAAAACACAGCATTCTGAGCAGGAATTAAATAACCTGCATTTTATTTCAATGTTTAAAGGAAGGGAGAATTTAATAAAGTTAATTCTATTTACAATAGCAAACGTAAAGGCAATTTGTTTATGTAATAAGAATATTAAAAAAAATAGTCTATTTGGTCCCCCATACCTGTTCTGGCACTCATTAAGATCATGGTCAACATTTTACCTCAGTAGCTCATTCCTGCAATAGCATCATATCACTAGACCTTAATATCCAAAGACCAACTGAACTTTGTCCTGAACCTATTCAGTGACTGAGCCTCTACAACCCTCTGTGGGGGAGAATTCCAAAGGCTTACAACCCTTTGTTTTTGAGTGATGTGGATTCAGGGATCATTGTTGATACAGGCAGTGTCTGTGTTACAAAAGCCTGATCTATGGACACGCTACATATTGGTATTGGTTTACTATTGTCACTTGTACCAAGGTACAATGAAAAGCCTGTCTTGCATACCAATCGTACAGGTCAATTCATTACACAGTGCAGTTATATTGAGTTAGTACAGAGTGCATTGAGGTAGTACAGATAAAAACAATAACAGTACAGAGTCAAGTGTCACAGCTACAGAGAAAGTGCAGTACAATAAAATGCAAGGTCACAACAAGGTAGATCGTGAGGTCAGAGTCCATCTCATCGTATAAGGGAACCATTCAGTAGTCTTATCACAGTGGGGTAGAAGCTGTCCTTAAGTCTGGAGGTAAGTGCCTTCAGGCTCATGTATCTTCTACCCGATGGAAGAGGAGAGAAGAGAGGATGTCCCGGGTGGGTGGGGTCTTTGATTATTCTGGCTGCTTCACCAAGACAGCGAGAGGTAAAGACAGAGTCCAAGGAGGGGACGGTGGTGTCTGTGATGCGCTGGGCTGTCCACAACTCTCTGCAGTTTCTTGCGTTCCTGGGCAGAGCAGTTGCCATACCAAGCTGTGATACATCCAGATAGGATACTTTGTATGGTGCATCAATAAAAGTTGGTGAGAGTCAAAGGCGATAAACTGAATTTCTTTGCCTCCTGAGGAAGCAGAGGTGCTGGTGAGCTTTCTTGGCTGTGGCATCTATGTGATTTGACCAGGACAGGCTGTTGGTGATGGTCACTCCTTGGAACTTGAAGCCCTCAACCCTCTCGACCTCAGCACTGTTAATGGAGAAAGGTGCATGTACACCACCCCCTTTACTGAAGTTAATGACCAGCTCTTTCGCTTTGTTGTAATTAAGGGAAAGGTTGTTGTCATGACACCATTCCACTAAGCTCTCCTGTACTCTGACTTATTGCCATTTGAGATACAGCCTACAACAGTGGTATCATCTGCAAACTTGTAGATGGAGTTAGAGCAGAACCTGGCCACATAGTCATGAGTGTACAGGGAGTAGAGTAGGGGGCTGAGGACGCAGCCTTGTGGGGCACCAGTGTTGAAAATAATCATGCTGGAGGTATTGCTGCCCATCCTCACTGATTGCAGTCTGTTGGCAAAGAAAGTCAAGGATCCAGTTACAGAGGGAGGTGTTGAGTCCTAGTTCTCGGAGTTTAGTGACAAGTTTGCTTGGGATTATTGTATTGAAGGCAGAGCTGTAGTCAATAAACAATAGTCTAATGTAGGTGTCTTTACTGTCCAGATGCTCCAGAGCTGAGTTTAGGGCCAGGGAGATGGCGACTGCTGTAGACCTGTTTCGGCGATAGGCAAATTACAGTGGGTTGAGATTGTCTGGGAGACTGGAGTTGACGTGCCATGACCAGCCTCTCAAAGCATTTCTTGATGGTGGATGTCAGTGCCACTGGTCGGTAGTCACTGAGGCACGTTACCTTGCTTTTCTTCAGTACTGGGATGATGTGGGAATTTCATGGAGGTGGTCACACTGCAGGTTCACCCAGATAGATAGGCAACTGCCAGGAGGGATGAGCAGGCAAGTACAGGAGACACCTGTGGCTATTTCCCTCTCCAACATGTATGCCATTTTGAATACTGTTGAGGGAGGGGGATAGCCTCTCAGGAGAAAGCAGAAGCCAGATCAGTAGCACCACAATTGGCTCTACTGTGTAGCAGGGAAGGTCAAAGACTAGTCGAGCAGTAGCAACGGGTGACTCAGGGATCAGGCAGGCATTTTTATGGCTGAGAACATGGCTCCAGGCTGTGGTGTTGCCTCACTGGTGCCAAGATCAAGGATGTGACCCAGTGGTTGCAGATAAGGAGAATAAATAGCTAGAAGCCAAGGTCTATGTTGGTATAAACTACACTGGTAAGGAGAGAGACATGGTCCTGCCAACAGAGTTTAGGGAGTTGGGGAGAAAGTTGAAAAGTAGGACTTCTAAGGTAGTAATCTCAGGATTACTCTGAGAATAACAACTAAATGCGTGGCTGAGGAGCTGGTGCAGGGGGCAGGGCTTCACATATTTGGATAACTATAATCTCTTTTGAAGCAGGAGTGAAATGTACAAGGATGGGTTGCACCTAAATTGGCGAGGGACCCAATATCCTGTAAAGAGGGTTTGCCAGTACTACTCAGAGTGATTTAAACTAGCAACAGAGGTGGGTGGGACCCAAAATGACAGAGTAGCAGGAGGAGAGAGAAAAACACATGTAGTAAATGAAGCAGGCAAGTCTAGTGAGCAGAACAGCCAGAGATGGGTGGGAGCATAATGAGGCTGGTAGGCTGAACTGCATTTACTTTAATACATTGAGTCTTGCAGGGAAGACAAACAAGTCAGGCCTTTCGGCCCAATTCGTCCATGCCAATTGTGTTGCCCAGCGAACTAGTCCCATCTGCCCACATTTGGCCCATAGCCCTCTAAAGCTCTAATATCCATGTACTTATCTAGATGGCTTTTAAATGCTACTAAATGCCCACCTCAACCACTATTTCTGGCAGCACATTCCATATACACACCACCCTTTGTGTGAAGAAGCTACCCCAATGTCCCTTTTAAATCTCTCACCTCTGATCTTAAACCTCTTGTTTTTAGCACCCCTTCTATGGGAAAAACACTTTCACCTTGTCTATGCCCCTCATTATCTTATATACCTTTATTGGGTCACCCCTCAATCTCCAGCATTCCAGGGGATAAAGTACTAGTCTACGCAACTCAAGCACCCCACCCCCTCACCTCAAAAGTCCAGGCAATATCCTGGTAAATCTTTTCTGTACTCTTTCTAGTTTAATATCATTCCTATAACAGGGTGACCAAAACTGTACACAATACTCCAAGTGCAGCCTCACCAACATCTTATATAACTGCAACATAACTTCTTAACTACTCTACTCAGTGCCCTGACAGATGAAAACAGGCATGCCAAACACCTTCACCACCCTATCTACCTGTGACACCACTTTCAGCGAACTCTGCACTTGCACTTCTAGGTCCCTCTGTTTCATAACACTCCCCAGGGATCTACCATTCACTGTACAAGTCCTACCCTGATTTGATCTCCCAAATTGCATTTATCTGAATTGAAAGCCATTTACCAATCCTCAGCCCACTTAACCAACTGATCAAGATCTCCCTGTAATTTTATTTTAAATCACCTTCTACACTAACTACTAGACCACCTATTTTATATGAGAAAGTGGATCAGCATGTGGGCTTAAGATATTGTGGCAATCACAAAAACATGGCTGAGCAAAGGGCAGGAATGGCAGTTCAAATGTTCCTAGTTCTCAGGCATGACAGAAAGGGGTTGGGGGGGGGGACGGCTCCAAGAGAGGAGGTATTGCATTGCTGATCAGGGAGAGCACGAATACAGTAGTCAGGAAGGATATCCTGGAGGGATCAGCATTTGATCTGTGGGTACAACTAAGGAATAAGGAAAAGGTGATCACTTTCATGGGATTATACTGTAAACCTTCAAATAGTCAGCAGAATTTAGAAGAACAAATCTGTGGATAAATAGCAGTTGAAAGTAAAAGCAATAGGGTAGCAATGGGTGATTTTAACTTCTCCAGTACTTACTGAGATGCTTTAGTATAGGGGGCCTAGATGGGGTGGAATTTTTGAAATGCATCCAGGAAGGGTTTTTAAAACATCACGTACAGAGGCCTACAAGGGAGGGAGCTATACTCGCCCATTCTCATTCCCTAAAATAAGGTCAAGTGGTGCGAGTGTCAATGGAACAACCCTTAGCGAACTGTGACCACAATTCCATAAGCTTTAAAAGGTAGTCATGGAACAGGATAAGCTTGAATCTGGAGTTGAGGTCTTAAATTGGGGGAAGAACTGACTTCAATAGTACAGAACAGGACTTGGCAAAAGTAGATTGGGAGCAACTGCTAGAGGGAAAACAATATCCGATAAGTGGGAGTTTAAAAACAAAATAGTAAGATTTCAAATATCAGCATATCCTTAGAAGGGTTAAAAGCAAAGATGGCAAGATTGGGAAACAATGGTTAACAAAGTAAATTGAAAGTTTGATCAGGAAAAAGGAAGCACATTTCAGGTATCGAAAATTAGTTCATGGAGGAAAGCAGTTCGGAGGGCAAAAAGGGGATGTGAAATGGCCCCGGCCAACAGAATTGAAGAAAATTCCAAAAGCCATCAATACATTAGAAGCAAGAGGGAAGCAAGGGAAAGAGTAGGCCCCCTCAAGGGACCAAAGGGAAGTCTTTGTGTGGAGCCAAGGGATATGTGTGGTGCCCTGAATGAATACTTCACATCAGTAGTCACCAGGGAGAAGGATGGAGTGTTAGCAGAGGTACACACTGATAGTCTGCAATGTGCATGTATCAGGGAAGAGGCGGTGTTAGAAATATTAATACATATTAAGGTGGACAAATCCCCAGGGCCTGATGAAATGGGAAGCAAAGGAGGAGATTGCTGAGGCTCTGATAGAGATCTTCATATCATCATTAGCCATGGGTGAGGTACTGGAAGACTGGAGGGCAAGTAATGTTGCTCTCTTATTCAAAAAGGGCAGTAGGAATAAGCCAGAAAACCATATGTCAGTGGCAGGGAAACTATTGGAAAAATTCTTAGGGACAGGATTTAAAACATAGAACAGTACAGCAGAGGAACAGGCCCTTTGGTGCAAGATGTCTGTGCCAACCATGATGCCAATATAAACTGCACATCTGCCTGCATGTGGTCTATATCCCTCAATTCACCGCCTGTTCATATGTCTGTCTAAATGCCACTTAAATATGGCTAGCGCATCTGCTTCCACCACCTCCTCAGGCAACGTGTTCCAGGCAACTACCAATCTCCAAAATAAAACCTACCCTGTAGATCTGTGTATTGTCTGTACCTACGTGCCTGTGATGCTGCAAGCAAATTTTTCATTGTTGCTGTACCTCACCAAACTTGTGCATATGACAATAAACTCAATGACTTAACTTTAAAACTCTTCCCACCCCCACACCTTCAAGTTTCATCCTCTAGTATTTGAAATGTCCATCCAGGAAAAAAAGAGATCTCTACCCTGCCCATGCATCTCATAATTTTATATACTTGGATCAGGTTGCCCCTCAGCCTCCAACATTCCAGAGAAGACAATCCAAGTTTGTCCAACCTCTTTATAGCTAATACTCTCTCATCCAGGAGACATCCTGGTGAACTTCTCTGCAGCCTCTCCAGAGCCTCCACAGAGAGTCAGAGATTTGCAGCACATAAGCAGGCCCTTCAGCCCATCTAGTCCATGCCAGCCTGGTTTTCTGCCTAGTCCCATCCACCTGCACCAGGACCACAGCTCTCCATACCTCTCTCATCCATGCACCTGTTCAATCTTCTCTTAAATGTTACAATTGAACCTGCATCCACCACTTCCACGAGCAGCTCATTCCACACTCACACCACCCTGAGTGAAGTAGTTCTCCCTCAGATTCCCCTCCTGTAATGCAGCAAAAGGGATATCCCCCAAGCATATTCTCAGATTTTCTCTCCACAAATCCTGCCTAACCTGTTGAGTATCTGCAGCATTTTCAGTTTTCAATTCAAACTTGTAACATCTACTGTTTTGGTTAAGTATACAAATTATTTCATACATAACCAGCAGTTATAGTGAAAGATTATTCCTGAAACATTAACCTCTCAGCACTTACAACATTATTATACAGATTGTCATAACTGATTTGCAGACCAAAACCATTTGGTTGTTCTGTCAAAATGACCCAACTAAAAAAAAATCAATCTGATAATCTGCTGTCCTACTGTTCAGAAGACCTGATGGTTTAGCATCTAACCCACTGGGCTCCCTCAATTTTAAACACAACAGGGTACCGTTCATATGGTCCTTTTAAACTTCCCAATTTCACTTCAAAATTATATTACAGTGTAACATGTTAAAAAAAGGAATTAAAAGTGGTCATAGAATTATACAGCATGGAAACAGGCCCTTCATCACAACTTGTCCATACTGAACAAGATGCCCATCTACACTAATCCAATTTGTTGTGTTTGGCTCATGTTCCTCTGAACCTTTCCCTTCCTTGTTCCTGTCCAAATGTTTTAGTTGTACTCACTTCTACCATCTCCTCTGGCAGCTCATTCCACATACCCACCAGCCTCTGTGTCAGAACCTCTTTAAATATTTCCCCTCTCATCTTATACCCATACTCCCCTAGTCTTAGACCCCCTCCCCAGGAAAAGGTTGAATCCATCTACCCCATCTTTGACCCTCATCATTTTATAATCCTCCAAAAGGTCATCCTGCTGGCTCTTTCACTACAGTGTAAACAGTCCCAGCCAATCCAATCTCTCCTTACACTCAAGACTTCCAGTCCATGCAACATCCTTGTAAATCTTTTCTGCATCCTCTCTAGCTTAATCACAACCGGAACTGTACACAATTCTCCAAGTGTGGCCTAACAATCAATTTGTAGGACTGTAACCTGTCAGAACTCCTATACTCAATTCCTCGGCCAATGAAATCAAGCATACCATATGCCTTCTTTATCACTGTCTACCTGTGCCGTCACTTTCAGGGAACTATGTACTTGTGGCCCAAGTTCTCTCTGTTCTACAACACTTCCCAGGGCCCTCCCATTCACTGTACATATGCTGGCACAGTTTAACTTCATAAAGTACATTGGTTTGTCAACAGAAACAACATCCAACAGTCCAAAAAAAAATGCCAGAATGACCACCAAAGACCTGAGGATGCTGGATTATTGGAGTTTGGCTGCACTTATGGTACAAAAATTCAAATTTAATTTGAGCTCAGTGGATAGCAGCAAGTGGAAATTCTGGCTGCATTTTTATTTTTTTTATTCCAGTCATTCCAAAACAAATCAGAGCACTCCAACTGTCATCTGGGTTCAGATCAGCCTGAGCAACTAACAGTATGGACTAAGCCGAAGAGCTGCTTGTGTGACTGTAAATGTTTTTTATCTTAAACTCCATGAACCAAAATTTACAAGGCTATGGCCCAGATGCATTTTCAAATTAAGGTATGAAACAACCCTAGGTGTGAAGCACATTCATGAGACAGCTCGCTTCATTTTATTAATAACAAAGAATATGGTCTGGTGGTCTTACCACAAGGGCTCAGAGCAGTTCTGCACATTTTGAAGACTAAGACTGCAGATGCTTACATGCCCCAATAAGCATATTTCTTTTGAATACATCAACCCAAACTAACAATGATCAAAATACTTCTTGTTGGCTCTTGACCAATCCCCGATTGCACATTCAAAAAGAATAAACTATGCATGCTGGATTTAGATGGGTTAAGTAAATGGGCAAAGATCTGGCAAATGCAGTATAATGTGGAAAAGTGTAACAGGTTGCAGAGAAACCTGCATGTTGCAGTGCATGATTTGCAGAACACTAACGAGCAGGTACAGCAAGTAATTAAAAAAGCAAACATGTTATCATTTATTTCTCAGGGAAGTAACTATAAAAGTGGGGAGGTTATGGTACAATTACACATGGCATTGTTCAGACCATATCTGGAGTATTCAGTATAATATTGGTCTCTTTATCCAAGGAATCAAGGAAGTGTGTTTTAAGCAGTTTGGATGAAGTTTATGAGAATAATACTTGGAATGGGGAAGATTGTTTTACAAGGAAAAATTGTTCTGACTCAAGCTTGTATCTGCAGTTTAAAAGATCAAGGGGATTTGACTGAAAAAAATTAGTATCCTGAGCAATATTGACCAGGATAGATGTAGAGAGGATGTTTCCTTTCGTGTGAGAATCTAGAATGAGGAAGATAAGAGAATGTATATTTAAAATACAAGATTAATTTTTTCTTTCAGAGGTTTGCAAGTCTTAATAGCCCCCTTCCTCAAAGGGCTGTGGAAGCAGCACCCAAATGTTTTGATGCCAAGATGGATAGATTCTTGTTAAGGGGGCAAATGATTGTTGTGGATAGATGAGAATGCTGAGCTGGCACAACAATCAGTTTGGCCAACACCTGATTACATAGCAGAGCAGACTCAAGTGGTCTACTCTGTCCCCACTCTGTATGAATCTGCCCAACTGGAAAATGTTGTGAATAGTCAGATCAGACAGCATCCATGCAACGAGAATCAGAGTTTATGGCTCAAATTGACAACCTTTCATCATGCTCTACAGATGTTGTCTGACTGGTTGTGTTTACAGCAATATTCTGCCTTTAATTGAAGAGACATAACTGACCTTGATTTCAGCCTCTTGACTCAACAATGTTAAAGTAATGAAGAGCACAACCGAGCTTCAAAATCATCATAAAACAGAAGATCGATTCAGATTGTTAAATAGGTACATTTTGAATTGAGAACATAACTGTTCAAGAAAGAAAGTAGTCCCACTGTCCTGGGATAGGTTAATCCCCCCAAGGATTCAATGGGGTCCACTATTTGGCTCTTGGCCAAAGGCCTTTAGATTTGCTTAGATCTAAATTCAATTCAAACCATTTTACGTAAAGCATAATGATATTTGAAAATCCAATAAACACAGGCTTAATTTTCTTTTCTTTCCCCCCCACTTCTTTCTATCGGTCCCATTTGCTGGAAGATGCTCAAGACTAGTTAATGACAGTCTGTTTGACAAATTTTAACAGCGACCAAACAATGTACTTTAAACATACATATGTAGCACAAATATGGGATATCAGACCTTTCACATACCCAAGAATCAGCATAACTATCTCAGGTCAGGTACAGCATAATCAAATGCAGTATAAAACACCCTCCGTTCCATCACAATCATGTGCTTTTTCCTCTTCTTTGGCAACAGTGAGATTTCACTCCATCTGAAATCCTTTCAGAGAATTCATTCCCCATAAGAACTCCATATCCTTATCACCCACCAGATCCTCCTACACTTCCATTGAGGCTGAATCCAATTCGGATAACATTAAAAAATTGTATTTGTTCACAATTTGAGCTTCCAACCCCAATTTTTCTCTGACACAAAAACACCAGAATTTCAGCCACTTCCCTCAAGCCGGACTGCTTCAAACATGGATGGCTTTTTCATCTTTGACTTTGCTCATGCTCTCCTGGCACCAACTTCAAATCACTCATCAAGTATAATGGCTCCCAGAAAATTCAAATTTGAAGTGTTCATGTTCAAATCCTTTTTTCATCATCTGGCACCACCCCCCGTATCTCTAACAGTTCTGCAATTCTGAGAACTTCTTCACAATTTTTCTCTTTTAATCCCAGCACTGGATGACAACTAATTCTTTCCCTGAACTTGGACACCTTGTTTTCCTTTTTGTCCCATTTTTCACTCAAGCTTTTGGTCACCTTTCCCAGAGTTTTGATTTATGTATTTAAGAAAGCAACATAGCAATGCGGAAACACAGGTTTTCAAGACGTAAATTGAAGGTCTTAACACAGCATATCACAACCAAGACACTTGTGTAGGACAATGCTGAGGATACTAAAATCAGAAATGCAAGGGGCTCAAGCAGCTGAAAGACTTGGTGAATTAGGAAGCAGGTGATATATTAAACATGAAAGTGAACATGATAAAATGGATTTTGAATTAAATGTTCCTCATCTCCAAAAAAATGAAGACAGGGGAGTAGGCCAGACTGTGAACACGAAAGTTTTGATGGATGATAATTTAAACCCGAAAGTGCTAGAAATCTGAAACAAATATCTGAAAATGCTGGAAACACTCATGCAGTATGTGGAAAGAAAAACAGTTAACATTTCAGGTCAAAGGCTCTTTTGCCAAAGGGTCTTCAACCCAAAACAAACTCCATTTCTCTTTCCACTGATAATGGCTCTCACCCGCTGACCTGGAATATTCACAGCATTTTCTGTCTTTGATTAAAAGTTTTTGGGGAGTTTAAAGTAACTCAAGGGCCAGAGGTGGAGAATGCTTACATTTGACTAAATCATGTATGACTGTTTTCAAAACATGGGCAGTCTCCATCTATTAATTGCTTTAGTCAATGCCTTTCCACAAACAAAAGGAAATAAAGGGGAGAATCCAATTTGTGAGATTAACTCATTGTGTTTGAATGCAAGGGATCTTAAATCAGAAACTGATGATGGGGGAGGGACAGAAGTAATGGATATTGAGAGTGAACATTAAAAGTAAGTTTATCTTTTACAATCAGCATCTGCTACATTACAGAAATTACTCTGCTAAAAGAAAACTGAGGTGATCACCATCAAAGCAAAGTAAAACAAAGGAGCACAGACAGGCTCTGCTGTTCTCAGTGACTGCAGACTGAAATGTTAACAGTCTCTACTACAGTTCCTGTTTACGTTGCAAGGCTTATCACGCCACCATGACCTTGCAGAAAGTGACACCCTCAATCACGTGACTGCACATCAGGCCAAAAAGGATTGGCTCAAGTTAATTCAGGAGCTCTAGAAAACAATTCTCATTCACTTGCATACATTTTGAGAGACACTGCAAATTAATGTTAGATTAGCCTTATTAGGACATGAAAAATCTCTTCATCGTGAGATCGATAAATGGTGGGAATGATGGAATACAAGTAAGCTTTCCTTTGTTGTGTGGCAGAGTTTGTTCAAACCAAATGGTTGAGCCTGACCAATATGTTGAAAATCTGATTGCAGGTGTTATTTTTTCAGAAAATAATAACACCCAGGAAGGACTTAAGTAGCTGAGAGGTGGATGACAGAGGAAAAAAAATCAGCTATTTTTAAACACATCATCAGCTAGTGAATTGAAGTAACAGGAAATGGCATTTGTAGTGAAAAAACTGCAGATGTTGGAAATCTGAAACAAAAACAGCAAATGCTGGAAGCACTTATCAGATTATGCAGCAGTGAGGAACAGATTCAACATTTCAGGTCAATGACTCTTCAGCAGAATAGGAAAAGGCATGTCTGCAATGCACTTATTCTCAAAAGAAAAACAAATTGGAAATAGTAGAGCTAAATGAATAAAATAATGAGAATGCCGAAATCATACGTGGAAGATTCGTTTGTACTTAACATTAAGAATTCACACGACTCCAGCTACATGTATTCATGACTATTATTACAGTTTTCCAGATGAAGACTTTTATTCTCTGCACCACACAAGCTTAATGTTTCATCTTTAAGATATTTATTTTTGCTCCCGTCTGGCAACTACATTTAATGAACAGCACTTTCAAGTGGATTAAAAAAAACTAAGATTTGACACTAAACATGCAAAGAGAAGAATTTCACAATCCATTGCCACCAATACTTGAGGTTCAGATTTCCAGCAGCTGTAGATTTTTTTTCCAGTTTTATTACCACAGTGAGTAGGATGGATATAAAAAATATTTCTTATTCAAACTAATCAGACTCGAAATAAAAGTAACAAAGCATCCTGGACTGCGGTAATCATTGTCAAACTTAGCAAAAATGGGACTCTCACCATAGTACTTGCCACATGAATCCTCATTTGCAGATACTGCATGTGATCAGTTCCTAATAAGATAATACATATCATTATTGCAACAGGAGTTGCAACAGTGACTAGCCCACAATGGACAAACCAATTAAACATGGTGTCAAGTTGGTTATTGGGAAATACAAAGAGAACCTCCAAGAGTCACAAAATAGCTGTTGACAGATTAAAGAGGCTGTTTGACTCCTGCCATAGTAGAAGACACCCAATGTACTGTATAAAATTGCTGAG
>JAUZTB010000135.1:28150967-28163310 GCA_034780895.1 Rhynchobatus australiae
CCATGGTTCTGTGGACTGGCCCTCAATTTGACTCCTTTCATGCCTTGTTGCATAACACATAGATTCCATGCTGGACTGTTTGCATAATTACACACACATGAGCCCCATCAGGGTCCTAGCATAAGTACCTGTGTTTCTCCAGCACTAGTTGCCAGAGTATTGGTCGACCTTTAGGTATACTTTGGCTCCTAGCTGCTTAGCGTTGTCTACTCTAGAGCAGTCCTATGGTCTCTATTCCTTTTGAAGATCCAGTCCGTGTTGGAATTCCTCTTCAGATCTCGGAGGGAAGATTCCTTCTAGTTGCTGCTTATGTTTTGTCCTGAGGAGGTATCCTGACTCCAGACTTGTATCTGTGTGCTGCATTTGGGTTCTCTGCGAGCTTGCTTTTTGATCAACTTTGTGACACTATTCTGTTTTATCTACTCCCATAACAGCAAAACTTAACTAACAAAACTACCAATACCGCTAACTCTACGACCAATAAGAAATGGAGCATGATTCTAACTCAAGGGAGGATGTTAACATCTAATCCCCAATTCCAAGCTTCTTCAAGGACAACCTTTATATGTAATATCTCCTCTGTTTCCCGTGCGTGACTATGTATGTGATTGTCCTCTTCTGACCACTCGTATACTAACCGTTAACCTTCCCCTACCAGCATTTTTCAGTCAGAACGTGGTGTGGGGCGGGGAGGTGGAATGGATGGTAACTCTGTTGCCACAGGTTGTCTCAGAACCTCGTCGTTGTCACTTCTCTCAATCATCGGATGTCCCTGTCCTAGAAACTCTCAGTCTTCTCGATTGAGATTGGATGTGTGAGTCCTCGGATTACGAAGTTCTGTCCCGGTAGAGTCCTGGTCAGTCCACCTCTGGTGTACCAGGGAGCCGATGTTGCTGCGTAGTTTTCCCTGGGAGGATGAAACACTGGCAAATGAGGAGGCATCAACCGCGAGACGATAGTCAACGTAATGGGCAAATCCACGACTCGACCCCACTGTATTGTCCACTTCCTCTTTAGGTATTCCTCCCCGCGCTTGCCCATGACAACTCACCTCCTCCCACCGGGATTCTTTTCTTCCCTTTCTGAGTCTACCTCTCTTTTTTAGAACATAGAATACTACAGCACAGTACAGGCCCTTCGGCCCACTATGTTGTGCCAAATTGTTATCCTGCTCTAAAGTTACCTAACCCTTGCTTCCTACACAGCCCCCTATTTTTCTATCATTCGTGTGTCTCTCTAAGTGTCTCTTAAAAGTCCCTAATATATCTGCACCACAACCTCTGCCAGCAGTTCTTTCCACGCATCCACCACTCTTTGTGTAAAAAAAATACTCCTGACATCCCCCTTATACCTTCCTCCAATCATCTTAAAATTAGGCTCCCTTGTGTTAGCCATTGTCGCCCTGGGAAGAGAAAAGCCCTATCTCACTCAGCCTATCCTCATAATACATGATCTCCAATCCAGGAAACATCCTGGTAAATCTCCTCTGCACCCTCTCTAAAGCTTCAACATCCTTCCTATTTTGAGGCGACCAAAACTGAACACAATACTCCAAGTGTGGTTTTACCAATGTTCTATAGAGCTGCAAAAACACCTCGCGGCTCTTGAACTCAATACCCCGACTAATGAAGGCCAACACACCATACGCCTTCTTTACAACCATATAGACCTGCGCGGCAAACTTGTGGGATCTGTGGACGTGGACCCCAAGATCCCTCTGTTCCTCCACACTGCTAAGAGTCCTACCTTTAACCTTGTACTCTGCCTTCGAATTCAATCTCCCGAAGTGCATCACTTCACATTTATCCGGGTTGAACTCCATTTGCCACTTTTCAGCCCAGCTCTGCAATCTATCAATATCCGGTTGTTATCGACCACAACGTTCTACACTATCCACTATACCACCAACCTTTGTATCATCAGAAAACTTACTAACTCACCCTTCCACATCCTCATACAAGTCATTTAAAAAAATCACAAAGAGCAGGGGTCCCAGAACAGATTCCTGCGGAATACCACCGGTCACCAACCTCCAGGCAGAATACGCTATCTAACACCACGCTCTGTCTTCAATGGGCGAGCCAATCCTGAATCCACACAGAGAATTTTCCCTGGATCACATGTCTCCTCACTTTCTGAATAAGCCTTCCATGAAGAACATTATCAAAAGCCTTACTAAAATCCATATTCACCACATCCACTGCTCTCCGTTCATCAAGATACTTTGCCATATCCTCACAGAATGCAATCAGGCTCGTGAGGCACAACCTGCCCTTCAAAAAGTCACACAGACTGTCCCTAATCTGCCTATGCTTCTCAGTGCCCATAAATCGTGTCTCTATGGATCCTGTCTCTATTTACATAGCGCCTATGTCTTAAGGTTCTAAAAGAAGTGTTATTATACAGAAGGTGATAATTGGAAAATGGCTCAGCTTCCTCCTCAAAACAGAGCCTTTCCCCATCCAACTTCTCGTGTGGGTGGGGGTGCAGAGTGGGCGGGGTGTTCAGAAAGGGGAGAGGCAGCCACGGTGGTATAGCACAAAACAAACTCTGCCTACGAGAATGCTTGAAAGCCATGCCCCTGTCAAAGCCAGCTACCCACACCGACAAAACTTACACATATTTCCAATTGACACTGATATTAAAAAAATAATTAAATCTTAAAAAAATAAAAAATAAAGGACTTAAAACAAATCACTTAAATATATTTACACAAAATTAGAAACACTTATCGAAACTAAAACAAGTACCATAACTTAGCGAGTCCTCAAATATCAAGACCCTGTACCAGATCTAACATGATACATTTTATTTGAACGCGCTCCCTCTCTACCCCATTTTCCCCTTTCTCTCCTTACCTTTGACCCATCCCCCAGTGGATCTGCTCTCCCCTCCTCCTCCGCACCTGGCGATCACAATCTCCTACCTGCATCTACCTATCACCACCTTGTGCCTACTCCACTCCTCTCTTTTGTCCACCTTTCACTTCTCTGATTTTCCTCCCGATACATTGGATTTCCATTTTTCAAACCTTCAGTCCGGAAGAAGAGTCCTTATCGTGGGTCCTGGTCAAGCGCTGAAAATGAGAAGAATGGAGGTGGGTTCTCACTGGCTGAGTCGCACTTGGTGGACCGGAGGGGCGCATGGCTCTGTGGCTTCTGTTTCACCACTTGGGAAGCTGAGTGCCGATATAAAATGGGACGACAGTACAACTCAGTTCGGCTGCTCTCTCCGTGGAAATAAGTGTGGTGACGAAGGGACAGGCAGCAATGCATCATTATCATCAAATGAAGTTTGCCCATCAGATCAGCGATCATCAAAGTGAACCCTGGGTGAGCTTCATGGCAGGAAATAATCCACAGGTTGGGGCAGTGCATTCAAAAGTTCTGGGTCAGAAGGTTTGCTGGAAGATCAAGTGATAATGAGCCAAGAGCTGTGGGGAAATCACATGGCAGGAGAATGGAAAGCTGATGTTCCCAGAAATAGGGTTGCAGTGTGAGTTGGTAATGTCACTGAAGAGGACACATTGAACAGATGGTTGGAGGATCTGAAGTGTTTGTTTGGAATCCAGCGGTTGCAGAATGGACTGTTCAGGTGTCCGCCGGCAGGAGGTGCACTACACTGCAGTTCAGAACAGCAAGAACTCCAGTGCTGTGGCAGTGAGATCGTTGGGCAGAGGCTGTCAGTATCACAAATGATGCTTCAAACAGTCAGAATGGGAGAACGCAATGTGGACAGAATCAGAATCCGGTTAATTAACACTGACGTACTGTATGTTGTGAAATGTTTTGTTTTGTGGCAGCAGTACATGCAGAACGGAAATCAGTAAACAGTGCAAACGAGGAATAACGCGTTCGTGTTCATGGGTTAATAGACCGTTCATAATTCTGATGGCGGAGGGGAAGAAGCTGTTCCGGCAATGCTGAATTTGGACCTCCTCCCCGATGGTCGTGACGAGAAGAGGGCATGTCTCGGGTGGTGAAGGTCCTTAAAGATGGATGTTGCCTTCTTGAGGCACTTCCTCTTCAAGTTGTCCTCGATAGTGGAGAAGGTTGTGCCCATAATGGAACTGGCTGAGACGACAAACCTCTGCATCCTCTTTCGATCCGGTACATTGGAGCCTTCAGATTAGGCGGTGATGCAACAAATCAGCCCCCTCTCCATCGTACATCTGTAGAAATTTACAGGAGTCTTTGGTGACAGACCAAATCTCCTCAAACTCCTCGTGAAGTAGAGCCTGCTTCTTCGTGACGGCATAAGATTCATTCCACTGCCATTATTTAAAGTAAAACAGTGAAGTAACTGTGTGTAAAGTACTTCATTTTATGCTTTAGATGCTGATTAATCATTCGGTAACATCCCTTTGATTGCACAAAATAATCGTGCTGAGTTAGAGCAACGGTATAACAGAGAATGCTGCAAAGAATCCAACTGGGAGTTTGCACAGAAGACTGGATATGTTACTTTCCACCATCGTTTTCGCAGGTAAAACAATGAAGAAGCTGTTTGGAAAACACTTTATTTTCGGTGTTTGATGGCATTGAATCATTTGGTTACATGCATTTGATTGAGCAATGTCATGCTGATTAATTCGAAACAAGTGTATCACACAGAATGCTTCAACAAGTCGAAATGGGAGTCAGCAATGTGGACAGGATGTTTCATTCCACTGCCATTATCCAAAATAAAACAATGAAGGAACCGGTTGTAAAATATGCACAATCTATAGCGCTCATCAGCTCTGGGTCCCAGGACACTCTTATTCCCTAGTTCCCTTCACTTCAACCACTCATTGCCTTACTTCTCCCGCACGGTAGTGATATCGGATGAACCACGGTGATTGGTTGTTGTTTTCCAGATTCTGGGATTAAAACTGAAATTAAATTTCAATGGGGATAATGTCACCTGGTATCGGAAAGGAAACCATTACAACGGGGAGATGGGTGCCGGTTGTCAGTTGGTGGGAACCAGAGACGAGGATGGAGCGAGTTTGGTTCAAGCTCAGAAAAGAATTGTGAAGCACACAGGTCACCTGTGAGTGAAATGGAGGTGCCAGTGGTCAGGTCCTGGGCTCACCTTCTGTCGTCAGAATTCAGTGGGGACACCGAGCAGTCTGTTGTATCAGACAATTCACTTATTCAGTACATGGCAGAGGTAAAGCTACAAACGCTGCGCAGCATCGTGGAGGGGGAAAGTTATGTAAACACGGTGCATCAGGAGACAGTCACCCCTCTCAGAGCAGGTACTTCTGGGGTTCAGGTGACATATAGAATGGTGACTGTAAGGGGTTGGAAGAGGAAGAAGAAGTCAGACAGGCAGGCAGAGAAGGGAACCCCGGAGGCTGTTCCCCTCAGAAACAGGTTTTCCGCCTTGGCGGCTGTTGAGGGGACGGCATCCAGGGGCCTAGCTGCAGTAAACAGGTTGCTGGCACTGGGACTGGTACCTGCTGCTCAAGAGGGAAGGGTGGAAAAGACGCATGCGGTTGTGATGGGGGATCAATAGTCAGGGAAACAGATGGGAGATTCTGTGGCAGTGAACATGAGACCCGGATGGTATGTTGCCTCCCAGGTGCCAGGGTCCGGGATGTCACTTATCGGATCCACAGAATTCCTGAGCGGGAGGGAGAGCAGCCAGAAGTCGTGGTTCACGTTGGCACAGACGGCATAGGTTGGAAGGGGGATGAGGTCCTGAAGGAAGAGTTTAGGGAGCTAGGCAAGAGACTGAGGAACAGGACCTCGAGGGGAGCAATCTCGGAATTGCTGCCGGTGCCACGCGATAGCGAGGAAAGGAACAGGAGGAGGTGGCAGTTAAATGCGTGGCTTAGGAGTTGGTGCAGGAGGGAGCGCATTCTCAATGTACAGTATATGCAAAAAAACAATTCAAGAGAACGATAGAAAAAATCAGAAAATCATAAGCATCCAAATTATCAGTAAGTGGTTACCAAAAAATAAATAAAAAAAGAGAAAATGTTCATGTAAGTAGTAAGAAATAATTCAGTTGGAATTTCCAAGGGAAAAAAACAAGAACTTCTGCGGTGGACTGAAACCATTTCTTCGAACCATTTTCTAGTTTAATGCTAAGTCTTGCATGGTAATTGAGAGACGGGTTGTAACCTTTCTGGTACAGATCCGACATGAGCTTTTTAAATTTAACCTATTTCTCCATAACCTCATGTGAGTAATCTTCAACGATTCTGATCTGACAGTGTTGATAGTCAAACATTCCTCTTCGACGTGCTTCACGAATTAGAAGCTCTTTAGTTTGAAAATCATGGAGAGAGATGATAACTGATCAGGGTTTGACTTGCATGGGGAATTTATACAGCGGCGATCTGTACGTTCGATCAATCTTGTGCAAAGATTTTAGAATATCAAGGAATAACTGAGTCAAAAGCTTTGCAAAGAATTCCGTGGGTTTATTACCTTCAGACTTTTCTGTTAAGGCGAGAATTCGAAGATTTCATCTTATTCTCCTGTTTTCTAAGTCAGTAATCTGTTTTAATTTTTCAGTAGGTTTGGCTTGATTTTTACAAAGGTTCTGTAAGTCATCAATTTTCCCATCCAAAACCGAAAGAAAGGCTTCATTCTCTTTAATTCATCCTTCATGGTCTTCTTCGAATGGAATCGAACTTGGAATTAAGCTGCTGAAGCTGCTGAAAAATAGCTTCCAAAGTTGCAGGAGGAATATCTTCCTTAGTGTTTTTTTATAGCCTCAGCGCCCCTTGTCTGTATAATAACATTTAAATTTGCTACTGAGGATGAAAGAGAAGGATTTCAATCCGGGTTGAAGACGTTAAATATAGTGACAGCAGCAGCAAATAGCTGTTACTCCATTAACGGTCAGCAGATACTCCCCGTGAAGTGCCTTCTGAGAATCAGGAGTTGTATTCGTTTGCTGGCTCTTCGCTATTAAAGTTTGGATTCAGGTGCCGTTGGGGCAATGCAGTTGGGGCGTCTTGTTGGTCGGAGCTTATTGTCTGGTGGTGTGTTGTGGGTCTGACGTATTAGTTTGAATTCTTGAAAGGCTTGAGATGTTTTTTTTTATTTTCTGTTTCTTTTGGTTATTTAGGTCCTAGACTACACTGAGGTGCATTTCTGCTGGGAGGTTCGGTACATAGATGTGGTACCCAACAATGAGTGTTGTATTCAATTTTGTGTTTAGAGACTTGTGGTGTTTCTGTACTTTGACGTGTTACATATAGGAAAGGTGTGGGATTACTCTGAGCTACTGTTGTGCATGGCGTGGTTTTGGTGTATGAGGCTCTACATTAGTCAGGAACATTTGAGGTGTCTCGGGCATTCTGTTGTTGAGTTATGTGGCTCTGACTGCATAATCCAAGGTCAGGAAATAATTGGAGGTGTCTTGTGGATCCGAGCTACATTATCACGTGATGTTTAATTGCAATGAAGTGCTTGATAGGTCGCAGCACCCGTCTTATTTTGGGTATTGTTAACCTCTGGGATGTGTCCTGTTGATTTGGGGTCGGCACCTTCTAACGGATTAGTTATTCACTGATATTTTATGGATATTTTATGGTGTTTCATTTGGAAGTGTTTGTTCTTTGTGACTGATGTGACATTATTTTATTTTTCTGGATTGCCCAGAGGAGATTTATAGGTACGGGTCGTCATTTCAGTTTAATATATGGTCCCATGTCTGTGTTGTCTTGGATGGTTTACTGGACCCAATGTGTGTGATGGGGGGCCTCGTGCAATTGAGACCTGTACTCATTTGAAGAACTTTAAGCGTAAGTTGCCGGGTTAGATTCTTATAATTTGTATTTCTAAGCCTTTTCTAGTTTGAAGTACTTCATTTTCCTCGGGTGCTCCACTAGTCTGCTTTCCGGTTGAGAAGCTTCATCTGATCCGGCTGCTTTGTGAACTCGGAACTCTTCATCAGTTTGGATTCTTGCAGCTTCAGAGCCTTTCCTGGATTCATTGGTCTGAGGTCCGAAACTGGTTCTCGGGTTTTCTGATCTGTTCTGTTACATCACGTGCGTTAATTTACACAAAATGCGTTTGTTTTATATTCTAAATGTGATTGACAACACCTTCATGTTGGAGTAGATTTGTGAGTTTGAGGCTGTGAATGAGTTGGAGTGAATTTGCAGATCTCAATTCCATTATCGCGAGAGGTTTCACGGGTCAGTGGGAAAAGCAAACTGCTGGAGGAGCCCAGAGGGTGGTGCCGAAACCCTGGGGACCCTTTCGGGTTGCAAGACTGCGTGAGGACGTTGAGACTCAGTAACGAAACATTTACAATTGTTCCACCCGAAACATTTACAATTCCTCTCCCCGTTGTTGCTCGACCCGCTGAGTTCCTCCAGCAGATTGTATGTTGCTCCAGATCGCTAGAGGGAGCCGTCACAGTCGGAGAACAGAGTAACCAGAAGGGGAGCTCCGCTCCTGGAAATATCAGGGAAGCACCATTGCGGCAGAAAGCGTGTTCACCGGGGTGGATTTCAATAGGAGCTGGAAACCCCCGTCTACACTTTCCTTCTGGCCAGCATTCAGGATAGAACAAGACTGACTGCCTGAGAGCAGGATGACTTCCTCAGAGGGACTTGACGTGTGCTGTGTTCCAGATACATGGCTTAGCCCCAAATCTCCTGACATGGAGGGTTTCTAGATCCCCCACGTGGACTTGAATGGCAACGTCAGGGAGGGAAAAGGCGGTAGTGTATCGTTCCTGCTCCCCAGACACCTGGCAGTGAGATGCAGACCGTTATACCTGCGGCGGGAGTTCTCCGCCATCACCCTGACTACAGTGCACACCTCACCTCAGGGAGACATCACGCTGGCATTTGAGGAACTGAATGCTGTGATCAACAGGAACGAAGCGGTGTACCCCTTCTCCTGTCACACAGTGGCTGGAGACGTGAATCAGGCCAGCCTGAAGAAGTTTCTGCCTGATCCCGGTTGACACATCATCTGCAGCACCAGAGGACCCAACACACACTCGACTACCGGTGAACCAACATCAGGAACATTGACCGCTCCATCTTTCGACCGCACTTGGTAAATCTGACCACCTGGCTGTGCTCCAGCTGCCTACGCACAGACAGAGACTAAATAGCGCGGCAGCGAGGAAGGGACGACGAAGAGCTGAGCGGATGCGGGATTGTTTCCAGCTGACGACTGGACCGTGTTCAGGGATTCGTCAGAGGACCTAGATGAATATCCCACTGTCGTCACCGACTTCAGAAGGACGTGTGGACGAGGGTGAATCCATAGAAACTTTCCGAGTCTTTCCCAATCAGAAGCCCTGGATGAACCAGGATATTTGTCAGTTGCTGAGGCCCAGATCTGTGGCGTGCAGGGCTGGTGAAAGTCAGAGTATGAACTCTGGAGGCCATTTCGAATGAAAAGAGGCAATTTGGGAGTAAACTGGAATCACAGATGGACGCTCGACAGCTGTGTCAGAGCTTGCACAATACGAATTCCGACAATGCGATACCAGGTAACAAGAGGGACAACGACCCATAACTCCCGGATGAGAGTGCCTTTTATGCATGCTTCGATCGGGAAAACCATTGTAGAACCACACGAGCCCCCACATCTCTGGGTGACACTGTAATATCAGCCTCTGAGTCTGCTGTCCGCGTATCCTTGAAAAGGGTGAACCCCTGAAAGGCGTCGGGTCCATACAGCGTACCTGGCCGAGCGCTAAATATCTGTGTGGACCAACTGGCTGGAGGATTTACGGACATATTCAACCTCTGGTTTCTACAGTCTGAGTTCCCACCTGCTGCAAAAAAGCATTTATTTTACCGGTGTCCAGGAAGAATGAGGTGACCCGCCTCGAGATCTGCCGTCCTGGAAAGCTGACGTCAACTGAAATGAAGTGCCTTGACGTGAGATATGTCACAAATAAACTCCTGCCTCAGAGATGATCTACATCCGCTCCAATTTGCTTCCCGCCACAACAGCTCAACAGCAGATGTGATTCTCTGGCCCTTCACTCTGCTCTGCACCATCTGAAAAACAGGAGGTCATACATCAGGCTGCTGTTCATCGACCACAGCTCGGTGATCAACACAATCAGCCCATCCAAAATCATTCTCGAGCTTCAAGACCTGGGCCTCTGTACCTCCCTCTGCAACAGGATCCTCGACATCCTCATCGGCAGACCTCATCATTAACGATCGGTAACAGCATCTCCTCCTCGCTGAAAATCAACGTACATGCATCTCAAGGCTGCGTTCTTAGCCTTCTGCTCTACCCTCTGTCCACACATCACTGTGTGGCTGAACACAGCTCCAATACCATGTACAAATTCACCAACGCGCACCACTACTGTTGGACGAATTCCGGGTGGTGATGAGTCAGCCTACGGGAGCGAGATTGGACACGGTAACATGGTGTTCCGACGGGTCTGTAATGAGCAGTATTGTTCTATGGTTCTCTGGTTCTATGACACCTGGGTGAGTGTTGCTTCAACAACAACCTGCAGCTCATCGTCAGTAAAACTGCAGAGCTGATTGTTGACTTCAGGAAGGAGAAGGAGGGTGAACCTGCGCCAGTCTACATTGGGATATCGGCGGTGGAGGGGGTCAGCAGCTTCAAATTCCTGGGTGTTAAAATATGGGACGACTTGTCTTGGGCCCAGTACATCAATGTGATCTTGAAATGCTACAGAGTTGGCCCAGTATATCAATGCGAACATGAAATGCTACAGAGTTGATATAAACTCATTAGTCGCACAAGCCAACTAATGATTCTTATGGCTCGTGCGATTAATGATTTTATAGCAACCCTGTATCTAACAGCCTTGAAACTAATAAGAATAGTATTGTTTCATAACCACAGTAGTGTAGTTAATAAGCCTAGTACCACTACTTCAAAGGCCCACAAATAATTAAGGCAACCTGTGAAATGACTGTGACGAAAGACAAATGGAAGTTAGTCAGAAAAACAACTGTGAAAGGAGGCAAATTGTTGAAGGGTGGAATTGTGAAGATAAGAGAGAACATGATAAATTATGGGAAGTGTAATTGAGCTATGAAAAAGGTATAAAAAGGCCTGCGAATTGTGCTCGTGGGCAGTCGGAGAGAGCAGTAACTGGTGTCTGCCTGTCTGGCTGTCACGGCTTTTGTTGCAAATATAAGTTTAACTTCTAGAGGAAACGTCTTTGTGTCCTGGTCATTATTAAATCTCGGTAAACCACAACAAATTTGGCGTCACGAACAGGACCGGAAAGAGACCCATAAGAAAAGGACGACAAATCAAGGACCCTTCCTAGCCCCTTGGTGGAGCTCCACGGGGCCAGCAGAGTACAGGGTGACGACCCAGAAAAAAAAGCGTTTTCGCTGTCAATTCGGAACAAAACTCTGCTGGGTGTAGGAAGTCTCCGGACACAAAAGTTTTAAGCGATTATCGAAGGGTGTCTCCGATCCAAAGAAACTGGTTTAAATTTTAATTAAAGGAAACTCAGGGGATTATTCAAGAAAACTACGCAGCGGGGTGAGTAGAGATAAGATGAACGAATAAAGTAAAATTCGACGTGGTGTTGGTATGTCCTCGTGGATAGTGACTCTCAGGGAACGGAGGCCTGAACGGACGACATATAAAGGAAAAGTCCTCGTGGATACCGCCTCGCAGGAAGCGATGGTCCGAACGGATGAGGTGCAAAAGAAAGTTCTGCGGACACCGCCAAAAAGAGGGGTCTGCAAGGGCAGAACAAAGGAGATAAGAATATTTTGATAAAGTGGATAATATTAAAAAGTACGAAAGCCGGTAAATTGGGTAATAAAATTATAGAGTTAGGTGTAGAAGTAGTATAGGAAACAGCAGTGCTAACACGTGAGTTGTGAGATATTGAGAGATACCCTCCAAAAACAACATGACTGAAAAAATGAACTACAGTTGAAATATTAAGCAAAAAGTTTCCAGTATCTAAAGTGATATCACAAGAATTTCGGAAAAATGGGAAAAAGGAACCAAAGATCCAATTACAAAATGGCCAAAAGAGGGAACCTTTGAATTCAGTCTGTGCAATGAAATGGAGGGAGTAATCATAAACTACAAATCAAAAGATAAATCTATAAAGAGAAACCACAAGGAGAAAAGTTGAGAAAATCATATCAGGCGTCACAACAGGGAGTCAGGAAATCGAGGAACAGCTCACCATAACAAGGGAGAAGGAAAAGTTGACTTTATATCCAAACTTAAAAGAGGTAGAAAAATCCCCTCCCTATCCAGCCGAAGAGAAATCAAAACAGTGCCCAATTGTGAAAGGAACATTGGGGGAAGAAGGGGAGGTAGAATTCTCTGACAATGAGCGGCAGATAAGGGAATTCCGATAGAGAATGGAGGAAGAAAAGAAAATGTTGCAAGCAGTAAAG
>JAUZTB010000135.1:28828080-28842658 GCA_034780895.1 Rhynchobatus australiae
AGCCCCCCCCCCCCCCCTTGCTCCATCTTGGCAGAGTAATTTACCAAACTCAGTGCCAGCAAGAAGCAGATAGTTTCTGCAGTAGTAGAGACAACAGCAGGGAATGGGAAATTGTTTGTACCGAACCTTTTGTATCTCCAGAAGAATCACATCAGCACTTTCCCCTCATCTTTCCTCCAAAGAGAACCTTCCCCCGGGACCACAGATTTCTCATCACTAAATCAGCTCCACGAGTGCCCATTCAGAGTTTGCATTTAAACCAACAACCACATGAACATACACGTTTACTGTGCAGCCAGCAGCTGACAGGGTTATGTCAGTCTCCCTGTCTCTCCCTCTCCTGCTTTTGCCTTATTTCCCTCCATATCGTCAGGAGAATCTAAGAAAAACAAACTAAAATATTTAAGAGATCAGAGAAACAACAACACAGGAAAAGGGTGGGTGGATTTATGGATTGAGCTCTGTTTCACCTATCAGCAGCTTTCCAGTGGCTGAAATCATTTTGGGGATCTGTTGTTTATAGAACTCCAGTTATAACTACGAAGGATTTGCACTTTGAAGCTGGTTGATACTGTAAGAAGTAGAAATAGATACTTGAGTTGGCAAGTTCGAAGTTCACTTTTGTATATGTGTGCTGCAGTAGCTATTTCACAGGTACTAAATGTCACTGTTTCACCACCTTGTTGTGCTGCCATTAGTAAGTGTGATTCAAGAAAGAATTGTTAGAGCAACTTTCACTCCTCAGAAGATTAAAAGTGTTGAACAGTCATTGACTGCCAAGCTGTCCATGAGGACCAGTAAACAGAGAGAGAATGACCATTGAGTCTGTTGTCCAGGTCACAGAGAGGGATCCTCAGGTCTTCTTCTATCTCCTACTGTGGATTCTTTTACATCCCTCCAGAGGCAAACAAGGCCTTGGTTTAAAGGAAGGATCTTCTGAGAGGGCAGTGCTCCCTGAGTACTACCACATGATAGTGCAGTACTCCCTCAGTATGACCCCTCCCACAGTGTGACACTCCCTCAGTACTGTAGTGGGATTGTGGAACAATCTGGAATGTATCCATAGGCTCCTGACTGAGAGAGACAACTGTTCTAACTGAGTCTCACTGACAGGTTCTTTTGCAACATTCACCTTGTTTTCTTTTAATAATCAACATTTTATTGGTAGTGTAGATTGAACAGAAATAATCCCCTGCAGAAACTAAGTCACATATGTAGCATTAACATCACTAAACAGAACAGGATTCTGGTAAAGTTTAAACCTCGCTTCTCAATTTCAGTTGCTTCACAGAGTAAACTGTCCTTTTTTACCTTGGCCTATTTAGTGCCAGGGACACCTTGAGCACTTTGTTCCGTGGTTTTCTATCTCCCACACAGTCACATGGACTGTGCCTGGCCCTGAGAGATGTGCTGAGTACAGATACTCCTGATGGATCAGCTGTATGCGCAGTGTCTGCACTCCACCCCTTCAATGTTTCATTCATCTCCATCACACTTGTATTCCCTCCATAATTGTTCATGTCTATTACCTCAACAACCTCACCAGGACTTAGAGTTCAGATGCTCCCACCGTTCATACCTACACATCTTCTTTTAAATTTACTTTGTCTCTGCTCACTAGAACCTGAACCTTACCAATTGTCCAGTCTCTCTCTCTCTCTCTCTCTGTATGCTAAGTCCTGGAATCATCCCTATTGATTGCTTCTCAAGGATCCCTATACTCTTGAAAGTGGAGTGTTTAACCTGCCTGTACTAATCCTGGTCTGGCCTGGCCTCGCATTAATGTTAATAAAGTTAGAACAACTTGTTCCTACTTGTCACCAATTTCTAATCAAACACCCTTGATATTTAGTGAACATTTGACTAGCCTTGTGTTAAGTTTTTTTCCTGGAATTATCTTTGATTTGAAGGTGAAAAATTGCCAGTCCTGTACCTCCTGCTGTCAGTATTAAGAACCCTCTGTTAAAGAATGGATCTGAAGAGCTAGGCATCTTTACAAAGGGTTCAAATCAAAGGGTTGGCATTCTGCAAACATGTTGCCCATGAATAGTTTTATTACTGCAAACCACAGGGCTAATGTGCATCCAGTGTCCAGGGACATTTACTTTCAGGGTAAATGTCCTTGTTATTACACACCTTCCTTACCAATTGCTCAACACATACACTATTGAAATGTTGAAGCAAACCAAATCACCTTTATTGTATTTACAATAACACAAAACTGGTGGTGGCCACAGGCTGAAACTCAGTTGTTATTTCTCCTGACATTGACAAACTACTCTTGCTTCGGTCCCATAACTTACAGCATCAATAGCACTCATTAACTCTCTGCATTGGTTCTCTATCCACCAATCGATTATTTTCTATCTATTACCATTTATCCAGCCCATCATACAGTATATCTTCCACCACAGCACAGTAACTGAGCCAAGTGTTAGTTTCAGATATGTGCAGAACATTTAAGGCAAATAAAAATGTTTTTTAAATTGATTATAATGCACTCCACTGAAACCAGGTGCCTTGAGTGTAGAACACAGCTATAGACGCTGCCTGGCACAATGCAAGAAGCTAGGTCTGTTTAGTGTTGGACAATGTCCAGGAATGTTTACTGCATGATTTATTGGTTCACTGATGTCCTTCAGAAGAGGAAATCCTACATGGTCAGGCCTGCATGTGACTCCAGACGGACCAGTGTGAGGGAGTACTCTTTGAAATGGTCAAGGGAACATGTTCATCCTGTGAATTATTGTTCTTATCCTGTATATTGGCCTTACTTTGCTACTGAATTGTTCAATGAGTGATTTACCACGATGTTGCCCACACATGAGTGCAACACCCCTAGTCACTGTGGGTGGGGGTCTCTGGGTGAGGGTGAGGTCACTTTATGTGGAGTGAGGCTCACTGTGTGAGGGACAGATTACTGTATGAGGGGTGGCAGTCACTGTGTGGGTGGGGGTCACTGTGTTTGGGACTGGTCACTGAGGGGTGGGGGTCACTGTGTGAAAGGCAGGCCACTTTGTAAGGGGTGGGGGTTACTGAGGGTGGGTCACTTTGTGAGGAGTGGGTTTGTGAGGAGCAGGTCACTGAGGGCTGGGGTCACTGGCTGAGGAGCAGGCCACTGTGGGGGGTGGGGGTCACTGTGAGGGCAAGGGCTCACTGAAGGATGGGTCACTATGGGAGGAGTGTGTACTGCTACATGTAGTTCGCTGTGTGAGGGACGGGTCACTGTGTGGGGGTGGGCCACTGAGGGGCAGGTCACTTTATGAGAGTGGGGTCACTGTGTGAGGGGTGGGCCACTTTGTAAGGGGTAGGGTTTACTGCATGAGGGTAAGTCGCTGTGAGGGGTGGGGTTCCCTGTGTGAGGAGCAGGTCACTGGGTGGGTCACTGTGAGGGGTGGGGGTCACTCTGAGGGACAGGTCACTATGTGAGGAGTGTGTGCTACTACATGTGGATCGCTGTGTGAGGGACGGGACACTGTGTGAGGGTGGGGTCACTGTGGGTTGTGGGTTACCATGAGGGGTGGGTCTCTGTGCAGGGGGCAGGTCTGTGTTGGGGTGGGTTTCTGTGTGAGTACGGGGTGGTGGTCACTATGAGGGATGGGTCACTATGGGAGAGGTGCATGCTGCTACATGTGGATCCTACACTGGTGGAACTGAGCGATGGAAAGTTTAATTGCAGCTGAAAAGTTTGGGAGTTGGCTGACCTTTCAGAATGATATTAACTGAAAAAACAAAATTCCCGAAACTATGGCAACCGTTAACAAAATAGAGCAGGCAGACCTGACTGTTGATGTAAGCTGTATAATTTGTATTTTTAAAATTACTGATTTGTAATAATTTGCAATAAGATGAATAGGGATGGAAATGTTCTCTAATTTGTAATTATTGGAAAAGGGAGTTTGGAAAGAAGTTTTATAGAGAGAGAGGTTTAGTGAGGGACAGAGTATGAATTGAGAAACAATGGGGGGTTGCCACACCGTTGACTCCTTTCCTTTGCTATTTCTTTCCTCCCTGTAGATTCCACATATTGAATTTCCAATCCTGTACTAATCTCATCCTTTATTCTCAGAGTTCCACCCCTGTTTTGGAACGTGGTACCTCGGAATATTTGCTTCCCAGCCTTTGTTACCTTGCAATCCCAAATCTCCAATGGTCACTGGATCAGACCCATTTATTTCTATTTACTCCATTAGAGAGAGACTTTGGATCTTTTTTTTCTTACTTTGGCCATATTTATAGCTGCAGACTTCTCTCAGTGCACTCCCCCTTTCACACTCTGGTTTTCATTATCCATCTCTTTACCTGCGACTACACCCTTTCCATTCCATTTCTCTTTAACTTTCTAAGTTCTCCTCACCTGAACCATTTAGATCAAAGATTGGATCTGCCCTTCTCAACTGCTTAATGTTGAATATTTCCCCCCTTCCTGATTATACAGAACTTGCACTGGTAACTTGGGTTTCCAGCGAATGCTGTATTCTGCCGATATGTGTCTTTGTTTCTTGTCCACACCCTGAACAGACCAGGATTCTCGACCTGAAACATCTAAAATTTCTCTCCCCCCACAAACGTTGCTCCACCCGCTGAGTTCCTCCAGCAGTTTGTTTTTTGCTCCCTTTTAATCATCCACAAAATCACATCACAGAACTAAAACAGATGTAATTAAATGCCAGACACTTGACAACTGATTTATTTGTATATGTGATATAATCTAACACTTATGTTTTTCAAGATCTTTCCCAGAGTGCTGCTGAAGAAAATGTTGTGATTCCCGAAGACAGATAGAACAGATCGATAGCTGGACCTTATCCACAGCTTCTCCTTTTGTGACTCCAGTAAGTGGTGCCAGAGCCAAAACAGATGCAGATATAGCTTCTCAAAAACAACTGTGTAATATCCCTAGCTCATACCTTGGGCCAACGTGGAGCTTGTTTAAAAGCGGCTTGGATTGTGGGAGCTTCCTGTAAGTAGTACTTGATGTTTCCTATGTTCAAGGAGATTCTGGGGCCAACCATTTCACTACACTTACTGTAATCATCTGGAAGAGACATTGATCCTGTCCAGTACACACACAGCTACACTGTTAAAATAACTGTGTTGTAGTAAAGCATTGCTGCTGGGATAAGTATGACTGCTACCAAAGTTGCATTTGTTATTTCAACACACCCAGCAATCCCATATAGTGCTCCTTTCGTACATTGCACAGAGCATCTTTGTGGTATTTGTATTAATGTTACACTATTCATGTTGTATAATCCAACACACTGTATTAATTAATGTTAATTGGCTTTTTGTGCATTTTTAGAAGCTGCAGATTTGTGCAACAAATTTCAACTTTTTATAGTTTCTACATACATATTCAAGCAAATGAAAGAAGAAACCATTTTATATCTATCTTATTAAATGTAAAGTAACTGATTAAATAAACTAAAAAAGTTTAACATAAATGTTGGTGTTACATCACTGATCACTAAGGGAATATTAAAAAGTAAACAGCTTCTGAATCTTGTAATTGGCCCCAGTGCCTGCATTTTCATTGGTCAGACTGATAGTTCCCACACAGTTTCCTTTATTGATGTGGCATTTCATCCCAATCATTTAGTTTAGCCCGTTACTTTAATGGCTGAGTTCTGCATGGGAACAGCAGTGAAATATGTCCCATAACCGTATGCACTGGTGAAACATATTTAACCAAGATTTGGCAGCTGGTTCTACCTCCTTCCCATGTTTATTTTCATTAAATTTAATGGACTTTCTCCCAACTTGTTATCCATACTGTACTTTATTGCACTAAGTTAACATCTCCCTCAGAATCAAATAATTCTTCATCCTTTACATTCTTTCCATCCATAAATTCAGTTTACTCTGTTTTTTACTTGTAAGCTTCTCGGCCCTGGAACCTTCTGTCCTGCTTGTTGTTTAACTGTCCATCTCAATTAAGTGATAGGAGAGCAGATCATACCTGACTTGTAAGATCAATTGGATCTGATCATTGAAAGCTGTTTCCATTCCTCTGCAATTAACATCAAACTGGGGGCCAACCCAAGTTAAAGGAGGAGTGCCAAAGCAAATGCAGAAACTGGACCTGACATCACTAGACTGTTGAAGCAGTGACCTGAGACTGTGTGCAAGCTAAACAGTAGAAGCAGCCTGCAACAGAGCGAGCTCATTCATCCTGTCACCAACAGATTAGCTGTTAGCTACAGTCCTGCCACATCCAAACTTGAGAGGTGGTGGACAATTAGGCAGTCAGCAAGAGAGGAAGACTTCATAGTCATCAGCACTCTCAAAGATGGAAGAGGGCAGATTCTGAGTGCAAAAGGCAAGGCTGTTATGTTGGTAGCCACTGCCAGCAGGTTCCCTCCAAGTCGCACACTAGTCTGATTGCGATACACATTATGGGTCCTTCATCATCGCTGGGGCTACATCCTAAACTTGAGTTCCTAGAGCACACGGATATCAGCTGTTCAAGAAGCACAGTTCCTCCTGCTTCCTGTGAATGGCGACTAGATGTGGACACTGTCCTTTCTCCTGATGTCTGCTGCCCGTCAATCCATTTTTAATGAAAATATATGGGTTTAATTTCTGCTCAAGGATTTGAATACATAATCCAGGCTGACATCTCCGAGGAAGTACTGCTAGAGATGTCTCACCTGAAAGTAGTTACTAAACCACGACCCCACCTGCCTTCTCAGGTGAAAACAAAAGATTGAGTGATTATCTTGAAGAGAAGCAGGGAGTTTTCCCTGGTTACCTAGTTAATGTCTGTCAGTCAGTCACACCTTGGAAGAGATGAGGTCATTGTTTTCTGAACTGTTCTTTATGAGACCTTCTCTACACCTTGACTGTGACAGTGACTTCACATCAAAATGTACTTCATCGTCTGTGGATTCTGGTAGGTTCTAAGGATGTTAACAGTGTTATATAAATGCAAGCCCTTTAGATGAAATTGTCCATTGCCATTGTTAAAAAGTGTGAATTGTAAGTGTTGACTTAAAATCTCCTCTGGCTTCCCTTACACAACTCCGGGAATGTTCAGAAGATGTAGGGAAAGTGGCTGGTCTGTCCCACAGCTGTATGTGCTGCCATCTTCCCTTTCCCATTAAAGTGGAAGGACAAAGAGTGAGGGGACACAGCCATGCAGCGAGCCTGGTGGAGTGAAGAGATCCTGGGAAGTAAGTACCCTCCTGTCCTGTATCACTGTGTAGTCTGCAACATTGGAAAACATTATCATTTGCATTAAAAGGAAACATTCACTCTGGGGACCGCATTAGTGGAGGCAGGTCTGTACTGAACTTCAACCCTATTGGTTGCAGTCAGCACCAAGGGTTTTTTCTAGTATGCAACAGGGATCAAAATTGTTGGTTACACTGATCAGATTCAAGCTGTTTTTAGCATTCAGCTCTGGGATAAAAATAAATGGCACTGATTAGATAATAGCAAAACTATTTCACTATTGCCAGAGGCATTATCACCACCCACTGGGTTGTTAGAGCACCTGAGTAACATTCCACAGTCTCGTTTCAGACGTATGAAGTAACAAATGATAGTTGGCTGTAAGATGAGTTAAAGATGTATTTGAAGTTCTTAGATAATTCCAGAACTCATCAGAGAAGATGAGTTACAGCTCCCCCCATGCCTGTTTGCAGGTTATAGGTTGTCAGAAAGGACCCCACCGTATTCACTCCTGCAGCAGGTGAGTCATTCCCTGGGATTGCACTCAATGTACATTCCCCAAAGTTAGGAAGTTCCTTTCAACTTGTTTTGATGTATTATCTGTTTATTTAAACACTCTGGAGTAATGTAATCAACCATCGGTTGTGACGCAGATAATTGTCATCAACTAAATCAACCCTTCCATCCATCATTTTGTGCATTACAATGGTGACTAGACCAATTAATGCTGATGTTCTGGAATGACATTACATTGTGAAAACCACTATATGGACATGCAAGCCTCTCCCCTCGCCCTCACTCCCTCCCCTCCCTCTGTCCCCGTCCTTTCCCTCACTCTGTCCCCTCCCTCACTCTGTCCCTCCCTCTCCCCCGCTGTTCCTTCCCTCTCCCTCACTGTTCCTCTCAATTTCCCCTCCCTCCTGCTTCCTCTGTCTCCCCTGCCCCCTACCCCCTCCCATCTGCCTGCTCGTATTCTTATTCCCTCCATTCCCTGCCTGTTCATGTGCCTATCAAAATACCTCTTAAATGTTGGTATCATATTTGCTTCCACCACTACCCCTGACAGTGTGTTCCAGGCATCTAGCACTCTCTGTTTAAAAGAACTTGCCTTGTAAATCTCCTTTAAACTTTCCCCCTCTCACCTTAAAGCTATGCCCTTGGTATTTGACATTTCCAATGAAAAAGACTCTGAATATCTACCCTATGTATGCCTCTCATTATTTTATATGCTTCTATCTGATCACCTCTCAGCCTCCGACGCTCCAGAGAAAACAAACTGAGTTTGTCCAACCTCTCCTTATAGCTAATACTTTCTAATCCAGGTAGCATCCAGTTCTGCACTCTCTTCAAAGCCTTCACATCCTTCCTGTAATGGGGTGACCAGAACTGCACGCAATACTCCAAATGTGGTCTAACCAAAGTTTTATACAGTGGCAACATGACTTCCCAATTTTTATACTCTCTGGGAACAGTGGAGTTAAACAAGCAAAGTTCAGACAGGATTTGTTCTAGTTAGAATACAGCAGCACAGTTTTTAAAAAGATTTACCACTCTGTGCTCTGACCCCTGTTTCATTATACAGTCAGAGTAAAGGGGTAGCAGCCTGAGGGAGGAGTGTCCTGCTAATGTTATTTGTAACCCTGTGGTAGCAGAAAAAACAGCCCTCCCTCCCCACCCTTTGTTCCTTTCCAAGCAGTACTCCTGCTGATGTTCCTTATGTTGTTCTCTGTACAGGTTAGATGTGTGACCTTCGCAGAGATACAATACAGAAGCACTGATGATGTCAGCTGATCAGGAATAGGAATGACCAGTCTACTGACTCCTCTCTGGACTGAGGTAACCAGGGGTGACTGGTTCTGTAAAGATTATTGGCTCCCTAACTTCTATCCGTGGCCACTGTTTAAACCCCTTTCCTGCCGCAGTCAGGAATCCCAGACTCTGATTTGTGCTGGAATGATGTATTTCTTTAAAATGATTTTGTCTAAACCTGTTGTAGGTCTCTCAGTACACTGCAGGATCTGCTAAATCTGATTTAAGAAAGGGGTTTTTCAATCGGCTTACACTAAAATTGTAATGTCAAATTAGTCTTGTAGGTAAGACCAGTAATATGTATCTACCTCTTCCTCCAGTTCAAAAAGATTTCTCCTTTGTAACAGGGGTGTACCTTCCTGGGGGCATGGATGCAGTAGCTCACTCCATAGCTCTAGGTCGTGATTGACGTCGAGTAGTTGTTATTGACCTTCATTCTGGCTGAACCTGGAGCACATTGATTTTTTTTAAATTCAGTACAAAATCATATTTAAAACCAACTGTTGAACTGTATGCCTTGCTCTGGAATTTTACAATTGTTTGCTCTCTGATTCTGTCAGAATAAGCAATATTCAAATATACAAGCAGAATTGTATGATTGTAACAGACAGCTTATTTTACTTCTCATTGAAACAATTTTGTTCCTACCCAAATTCCATTTCATGAAGTGTGATTGGTACCTAGTAATAAAATGTTGATTTCACTTAAGTTATGCAACAATTCAAATACACTCAAGGTTAATACCAAAGATGTTAACAAAGTGGACTTTTAACCTGGTGGTCTGTAGAGTAACAACATCTCCATCAGGTTTTACCAGCAGCTTACACCGTGGTAAGGCATGGCTAGGTGATCCATGAGTGGCTTGTTTAGCCTTTGTCTTTGCTGCTGCATTCTGTTCTCCCTCCTGGCCAGACACTACCTCTTCCCTATTATTTCTAAATTAAGTTTTTTAAATTCTTTAAATTTCTGAATTTTATTTACAGCATGGTAACAGGCCCTTCCAGCCCAATGAGTCCGCGCCGCCCATTTTCAATCCCAAATTAACCTACCCATACGTCTTTTAGAATGTGGGAGAAAACCCGAGCACCCGGAGGAAACCCACACAGACACGGGAGAACGTACAAACTCCTTACAGACAGCGATGGGAATCGAACTCCGATCGCTGATGCTGTAATATCGTCGCACTGACCGCTACGATACCATGCCAATGAGTGACATTTGTTCCAGAATTCCGAAACAAAATTCTTTGTCGATATCCCACTGTTTTCTCGTTACAGGTTAAGGATTCTTCGGCCAGAACCATTCCGTTTTTCTGCAGCTTGAATTAAATTCAAACCCTTTAGTCAGCCAGAATCAGAATTTACATAGATACAGAGAGAGTGCTGGCCCCAGCAACAGTGAATAATGCCTCAAGTATTCCCCACCTTTGTAGAATACAGGTTCAGGCACAGAATGCTGTAGATACAAAGAAGATTGGAAATGATGGAGCCATGGCCTGCCAGGAAAGCAGATATCATTGATAGGATAGAATAATGGAAGTGATCTCAAAAGCTCAAAGTCAGAAATAGTTGTGATTCCACTGAATACAAAAGATTTCCAGTTTACCCATCTTGACTCCTGATATCTCCAAAGCTGAAGATTAGATGTGCAAAACAAAGTTAACTTCTGTTCAAAAGATCGCATCTAACCAATGCTGGTTGGTACCAGTGACTGATGAGGTAAGGATATCGAAGTCAAGCGATACATGGGTAGGGGACGTATGGGATACAAGACGTATGGGTAGAGGAGGAGGGTAAGTAAAAGAATTCTTGCGCAAACAAAGAGCTTTAGAAGCTATTTCCAAAATGGAATACTGCTAGCTAGGATAACTGGCAAAAGTACTAGAGTACAGGTGAGAGTTTTTGCCCAGCAGGTTACTGTGATGTGTAGCACACTGTCTGAAGGGTGGTGGAAACTGATTCAACAGGAAAGTTCAAAAGGGAATTGGATAATATTTGAAATGGGGGAAAACATTGGGGTTGTGGAGGAAGAGCAGGGTGTGAGATGGTTCTTTCCAGAAGATGGGCTCAGCTGCTTTTCTCTTACCAGTCATTTCCCTAAACCTTTGCCCTTGCCTCCTGTAGTCTCACCTCCAACAATACCCATTCACAAACCCGCACTCCAAGTTGGAATCTCTCCAGTCAGATTACTGTCCCAGCCACAGTCCTGAAATATCCCAAATCAAAATCAATAATGATGTGTGACTGACAGTGGCACCCCACGACCAGGTTGTGTACACCATCTCCTCCATCATTATTCTCCGCCCACAATAATAGCCGTGCCTTCACCCAGGCCCTTGGGATGTTGCTCTCCTTCAAATGCTCTGTACATTGTCTTTGCAGTGGCATTTGAAGACTGTGCCAGAGTTAAACCACCATGTTAACCTCTAACCTGAAGCACAGAAGCACACTTGTACGGCAGCTAATATAAAGCTGGACGCTGCACTACAGGTTAACAAAATTTGACAATGAGCCACAAAAGGAGACTTGAAGGAGAGATGAACAAAGGCTTAGTAAAAGCTTGGTTTTAAGTAGCATCGTGGAACAGGGAAGAGAGGTAGAAGCATTGAGGTTTAGGGAGAGATTGTCATACTTTAGGGCTTGGCAACTGAAGGCACAAGCACCAACTGTGGAGAGATTAAGATCAGAAATTATCACAGTTCGAGGAGTACTGAAATCTCAATGGCATCCACCACAAATACTTGTTGAATATTTTTTGGGGACCTCATTGAAACATGAGAAGTAGAGTAGGCTGGGTGGTTTGCAGTCACCAGAGACCACTGTGGCAACATTGGTGGTGGCTTTATGAACAAACTGCACAGGAAGTGAAGCAACACCACAAGGATGTTGTTAGATCCCGGTGGCTGCTTGCACTTTGTTAGTAGTTGCTACTAGATTGGTTACTGCACAAAAGTTTGTTACATAAAATAAACTGTTAAGGGTGACAGGTAATAGGATAGAATGAGCAGATTAAAGGACAGGACACAGGGTAGGATTAACTGGATCCATACAGCTCTTAAGCCTGTCCCATACCTAATAGGGTCATAGTTGAACCTCTGCCTCCTCAATTTCTAATCCCCATTTCCCCAGTTCTCACAAACTTCATCCTATTCTTGAAAATACTCAATGACTGAACAATTGCAGCCCCTGAGGTTGAGAACTCCAAAGGTTCACAACCTTCTGAGTAAGAAATTTCATCTGGTCTCAGTTGTGAAAGGCTGAGCTATGTCCCCAGTTCTAAATTCCCTCAGCCTGAGCAAACAGCCCCCCTCCCCATAGAATTATGTTTATTAAATGGGGTCACCACTCATTCTTCTTAATTCCAGAGGGTAGAGTGATTCTCCTCATCCCAGTAATCAGTCTGATGAATCTGCACTGCACTGACCCCAGACAGGTACATCCTTCAGGGACCAAAACAACACACACTACAAGATGGTCTCCTAGGCCCATACAACTGCAACTAAACATCCTCATCTCTGGACAGCAATAATGTTTACTGCACCATTCCTCTTTCTGACTGCTTGTTGTACCTGAACATTTGCTTTCTATTTCTCACCAACATTTTCATAATGTGTATTAAAAAAAACTTTTTCCAAAACAATCCCACACTTTTCACATTATACTCCTCCTCTCAACTTTGTTCCCACTTCCGAAACCTGTCTACATCCTTTTGCAAACTCTCTGTATCCACCTATGGTTCACTGTCCCATCTACCCCATGCATCATCAACAAACTTGGAGACATTATACACTTTCATCTAAGTGATTTGCAGATCCGAATGTTGCTTGCTGGTAGTGGTCTGTCAACCTGAAAAAGACCCTTTTCATTCTCTGTTTTCTGTCCTTTAATCTATCCATACTGTTATATTAACCCTAACCATCTTACTACTTTATGTAAGAAATTTTTGTGCAGTACCCAGTCTGTTCGCAACTCGTAAAACAAAATGCAAGCGAACTTTGAATAATGCAGCCATCTGGATCTAACCATGTCCTTGTGCATCACCACTGTGCTCCCTGTACAGCCTGTGTGCTGGGTTTGTAAAACCAACAGCAACATTCCCCCAACGGTCTTTGGATGCTGCAAGCCACCCACATCTAATCTTATTTCAAGGCACCTTAATGGAAGTTCAGTACTGTTCTTCTAAAACAATAAATTATGAATGGAGGTGGATGTTTTATGATATTTGCAGGACTGTGTTCCAGAGCCAACATAAATAATCTCATTCAAGCTACTTTGTTGTCTAGAGGATTTACATATGATCTTAGATGTCTCTGAATTCCGCCAAAATGGGAATGTCCTAAATAATTTCATTCAGGAAGTAAGTTTGCAAGACTCAACTGGGAAAGCTGTAAGAAATCCTCAGGCAGCAGACAAGTGTCTGCTGAACCCTCACAGACCAATATAACCTCGGGCCTTTCACCTGGTAAGGAGCCAGCTTTGTCTGTGAGGGCCAATTTTTGGCCATGATTGGATCTTTCTGTGGACACTTCAATGGTCAGCTGATTCACCTCAGGTGAAAGATTGAAAACTTGTCCATTTGTAGAGATCTGTCTCAGTGCTGAGCTTCCTACAAACCCAACAGAGACCTGCCATAATATTCCACATTCTGCCTGAGTTGCTCATTTTCTGGATATGATGTTCACTTACAAACAGAACACAGGTCATTGTTTGTTTCAGATCTTGTGCTGGTTTCTCCTTGGGACCCTGTCGACAGCCCTTTTCCCTAATGGTCAAACAAAGGTTGTCCTGTCCGCGCACGTCATCCGTCAGAACAGAAAGGTCACCTGCCCCACACTGGAGGAACCCGACCGGGGAAGGGCTTACAGTAGCCAGACACTGATTTCTGGAGCTCCTTATACTTTCCTCATTCATCTCGGACCCCGCCCACACCCCCTGGCTCCACACATAGACACCTCTAAAGGGACCCACTCTATCCTTGGTTACCCTCTTGCTCCCGATACACTTATGGAATGTATTGCAATTCCCCTGAAGCTCACTTGCCGAGGATATTTTACGGCACCTTTTTACCCTACTATTTTCTTTCTGAATCTATTTACATTATCTAACTCGGGATATTAAAGAGCACGTCTTGATCACCTCATGGTGACCCTATTCAGTTCAACCAGAGTTGTCTGTAATAGAGTGCCCCGTGTATGAGAGCGCCTGGGCACTTACACGAATGTCTGGGGGTGTAACGTTTTGTATGTCGGTGCATGTGTACCTTTATCTTTGTTCACAAGTGAATGTGTATGCACCGGTGTGCCCGTGTTCATGACTGCCTATAGCAGTGTGTGTGGTTTAGTCTAGCTCCGTTACAGTCGGCATGGAGGGCTAAAACATTTAGGCGCTGGGCTTGGAGGGGTGTGGGTGTAATAATTGGACTGGGGTGCACAGATGCAGTCCAGTCTCTGTTGCAGTGTAATGCATTATGGCCTTTTGTGTACTTTCACGATAAGTTGCTGCTGCCTCGGGTCAATGTGTTTGAGCTGTGAGCAGTCTCACGAGGCTGCGGCTTGTTCCGCGCGGGGAATGAGCGACGGACCAGCTCCGCCGTC
>JAUZTB010000135.1:28912725-28927684 GCA_034780895.1 Rhynchobatus australiae
AATAGCGCTACACTAACCGCTACACTACCATGCCTGCCCTACATTACTGTGCTTCACATCCCAAAGATATGCACTCATTTAGTACCTCATCCACTTCCACTGCCTCCAGGCATAAATAACCTCCTTTGTTTTTAAGTGGTCCTACGCTTTCCCTGTTACCCTCTCGCTTTTAATGCAAGTATAAAATGCCTTGGGATTCTCTTTAATCCTACTTGCCAAGGACATTTCACGTCCCCTTTCGGCCCTGCTGATATCCTATTTCTTATTTCCTTTATATTCCTCAAGGGCCTCGTCTGGTTTCATCTTCCTAAACCTTACACGTTTCCTTTTTCTGATGGACTAAGTATGAGCCAGGACTCCAAGGATAACTCCCTTTGCTGCAGATTCTTTTACGTTTGAGTCCACATTTGTGGCACACTTCTGATTTAACAACCCTTTCAAAACTGTACTTCTGACAGTGCAGCACTCCCTTAATGTTACACAGATGTGTAAGCCTAGATTTAATGTTGAATCTCTGAAGCAACATCCAACCTTCAGACACTGCAGTGAAAAGCATTGCAGTGTGTTCACCATGAATCATTCATTTAGATGCAAAGGATGAATGAAGGAAAATAAAATAATTCCACAGCTTCGGCAGCACATTGCTTCATCAGCCAAGGGTCTACCAACATCACGCTAAATAAGTGGCCAACAGGTTAGGATGTCTACCATTTTTGTCTATTTCTATAACACAGTCTAACGCTGTAGAAACCCTCATCCACACCATTGTCATCTCAACATTCAACTACTACTGCACCCTAGCCAGCTTTCTGCATTCCACATGCTGCCTGTGTTCTAACTTGCACCAGGAACCATCACTTGTGCCTTTTAGACCAACCCCGGCTCCTGATTAAGCACCAGCTTTATTTTATAATTCTTACCTTTGTTGTCCAATCCCTCTTTGGCATCAACCATCCCCATTTCTATAATCTTCTAAAAACTTTCCAACTATCTAAGATGCCAGCACTCCTCCAGTTCTGACCATTGATCTTTCCCACACTGATAGCTCCATTAGCTGCCTGTTTCTGAAATTCCCTCTCTAAATTTTTGAGTCTTCTCTTTTGGCAGGATTCTCCTTAAATCCAATCTTTTGGTCAGCAGCACTCATGTCTCATGTGGCTCGATGAAGGATTTTATCTGAATACACTCTTGTGAAATGACTAGAGACATTTGCCACGTTAATATACTGAATGAACAAGTTTCTGTTAGCTCTCAGCAGGGAAATGGCTGGAGTTCCCGAGTATATGATACAGAGAGATTGTGGTGTCATCATGCCTAACATAAAGCACTTTCAAAAGACTAGCTGCTCCAAATTGCACTATCACACATCAACCAGCTCGAGAATTTCAAGTCAGTACGCTGCTGGCTAATCGGAACTGTAAATCAGAGACATTCCTTTTTGCAATCTTAGTATATTTCTTTCATAATCTGGATACTTACATCATCAGTAACTCCTAATAGCTTAGAAGCCACAAATTTGAGGATTATGGTTCCAACAAGCCAGACGGTTCCTTTAACTATCTGCAAAAGAGTTACAAATAGTAAAAAGTATATCTTTGTATAATTGCTTTCTAACTGCACACAAAAATAACTTGATACACATTGCAAATCTCAGCTTGGGCAACACACTTGTAAGATTGCTATTTTATAATACAAGATGAAAAATTAAGAAGTGAAAACAAGTCAACAGCATCTTCATATTTATTTAAAATATAAAATTATTCATTTTCAAAATTCCATCATAAAGACAACAAGCGTAACCCAACTGCTAGTTCTGCCTGAAATTCCAAGTGCTTCCTGTTTGAGTGAGATGGGGTGTGGGGAAAAGATATTATAAGAGGTCTGTACTTCACAGAAAAATAAGAGATGAACAGGATCATTCAGGTCCTCGAGCCTGTTCTGCTTGACACTGAGATCATTGGTAAATTGATTTTTATTATTGTCACATGCAACAAGGTGCAGTGAAAAATTCTGTTTTGCACACCATCCATACAGATCATTTCATCACATCAGTGCACTGAGGTAGTAAAAGGGAAAACAATAACAGAATGTAGAATAAAATATAGTTACAGAGAAAGTACAGTGGAGGCAGACAGTAAGGTGCAAGGCCATAATGAGGTAAATTATGAAGTCAAGAGTTCATCTTATTGTACTAGGGGACCTTTCAATAGTCTTATTACAGCAGGATAGAAGTTGTCCTTGAGGCTGGTGGTACGTGCTTTCAGGCTTTCGTATCTTCTGCCTGATGGGAGAGGGGAGAAGAGAGAATGTACAGGGTGAGTGGGGTCTTTAATTATGTTGGGTACTTTACCGAGGCAGCAAGAAGTGTAGACAGAGTCCATGGAGGGGAGGCTGGTTTCTCTGATGTACTGAACAGTGTCCACAACTCTCTGCAGTTTCTTGCAGTTGTGGGCAGAGCAGTTGCCATACCAAGCTGTTTTGCATCCAGACAGGATGCTTTCTCTCATGGTTAATCTGTGATATTATTCTACATATCCATGTATCAGTTAATATCTTAGATTTTCAGAATCTATCGATATCAAATTTAAAAATACAACTGCATAGTATAGACTTGTAGAACAGAATTCAAAGCTTCTTCTCCTTTGTGTGGCTCCTAATTTCACATCAGAAACCCTAAATGTTAACAGGTCTACATCACCCAAATCGAGATTCCACCATGAGCAGGAACAGTTTATTTATCCATCCTACCTTTCATTTAATGACTTGAATATTTTGATCAAGTTGTCTCTTAATCTTGTAAATTCAATGGAATTTCGTTGGAATGGGTTATTCAGTCCTAAGCCTGTGCCAACATTCGTTAACATAATGGCTGGTCTGTAACTAAACTCTTAACTGATCCAAAACCCAGTTCTGATGAAAGTTCATGAACCTAAAGTATTAATCCAGTTTCTTTCTTGAAAAAATGTTATCTGACCTGCTCATTTTTTCCTATTTTTATGTCAGATAATGTAAAATTTAATTCAGGTAATAGACTAATAAAACGATGAGATGCTATTTCATACTGAGAGGCCCAAGAGAAAACAGAATATTGTGGATATAAACTTGAAATGTAGAGAAAATAGTGAAAACACTCAGCAGGCAATGGAAAGAAATAGTTAACATTTCAGTTCAGTGACCAATTGTCAAAGTTGGAAAAAGTAATGATTTAACAGTTTTTTTTCCCACAAATGTAAAAGCAAGGAAAGTGAAAGAACAAAAGGTCTGTAATGTGGTGGAAAGCCGAAAGATTAAAGAAGGTGATAATGCAGGGAAAGAAGATGTAACGAAATAAGTGTACAACAAATGGGACAAAAGAACAAAATGTCAAAGGCAGAATCATTACCAAAAACTGCTAGACCACAATAATAGGAACAGAGGCTTTGATCTAAAATTGTAGAAGTCTGCTTAGCAGAAATGTTGTTGCTTCAGATTACACTGAACATCCCTAAACAGTGACTGAGGGCAGAGATCAAAGTGAGACTGGGAGAGAACATTAAAGTGGCCAGTGACCAGCAGGTCAGGTCATGCTTGTGGAGTAAATGAAGGTGTTCAGAATGCAGTCAACCAAGCCACGGTTTGTCTCGATAGCAGAGAACAGACTGCATCATTGGTGAATATAGGATTCTGAATCGAAAGTAAGATATGTGAATTACTACTTCATCTTGAAACATTTGGAGCCCTGGACATCAGATAAATATTATGCATGTTTGCTGGGTGGTTAGCAGAAGGGTCCAATTGAAGAGTGGACCAGGTGCAAGAGTAGACAATGATATCACAAGATGAATGTGAAGACAGAGGAAGAAAATGAAGGATGAAGACTAAAGAGCACTCTATTGTAGTTCTTAGAGCGAGATGAAGGTGGAGGGCAAGAGTGCAAGAAATGGGAAAGATGCAGCATGGGCTCCATCTATAAACCATCCTGGGGAATCCTTGGTTGAAGAAAAAGACAGATCAAAAACTCTGGTGTGAAGTCGACTGAAGGGTGCGTTACAGTGCATGACTGGAGAAAACGTCCTTTTATTCATTCCTCACCACTTGCATTTGCCTCTTTTCCTCTCCAGGGATGTAGCCTGGCTACTTGATCATTGCTAACATTTACTGATTTTATTTCAAGTTTACAGTACCTGAAGTTGTTTACACTAGGAAAGCTTGCAGACTAGTCGAGAATGTGAAAAAAGTTGCCTAGATAATGTAGCATTGATTTTCCATGGGTATAAACCTAAGCAAATTAAACATTAGTACTGTCCTATTTTATGGGAACAGGATTGTTACATTTTCTGGATGAGATCCACCCTCCAGATAGAAATGCTTCCAGTTGGAAGCATACCTATTTGGGAAAATAGAATGGCCCTTAAAAGAGCAGGCACCCATTACCATTTCTATAAAGGTAAAGTTGTTCTGAGATTGCAGGATCACTTAACAGGTTGCAGCAAGGCAGAAGGCAACAGGATTCTTGCTGCTCAGACAGTAAGAATCAGCAATATCCCTAGGCAGCAAGTGCTGCAGGAACACTGAACCACAGAGGCAATAGCAAGAGGTAACAAGAACATGACTACCAACTGCATCACCCCACATTCAGTCTGAGGGAATTACTTCAATGGCCATGACAGACCAGAGTGGAATTTCACCTCTGCACACATCATATTAAGGACCCTAGCACTATACTGATATGGCTCCTACACCATGCTCAATTGCTTTCATAGGCTGCATCAATGCCTGAAGTTGCATGATACTCCTGACATCCCAGACTCTTCCCATGTAGGAACAGCCCCTACACTGTTCCCATGAGAGCCAGGTGCAGAATGCAGTTACCTATCGCTTACACAAAGTTCGCAGTTGCCTAAATGGCCACATCTGAACTTACTACATGCCACAGGAACAAACTGCACTTTCAGTCTTGGCATCCTTTCTCAAGAACATAAGTGGATACTTGAGAGAACAACAGTGGCTGCTCTGCTGACTTTCAAACTTGCACCATGGGAAAAGTAGATATCAGCATATCCTCAGAAGTTGTGTCAGAAGTGCACTGGCAATGAACAACCCTTACTTATCCTGTTTATAAGCAGAAATAATAACCAACACTCCAGATCATGAGAACCTGGTGTCAGTTCTATCCCAAATTACACCTGGGCTTTGTTCACTATGAAGCGCAAGTCCCAAAGGCTTTGTAGCCCACTCGGTGCTGGGGTTATGGTTTTTAGAGCAGCTTGGAGAGATGGATCCAGTTTCTGTGTTGTATGCAGAAAACAACAACACATATAAAACAAAGATGTTCTGCAGAGAGTGTATGAGGAGCTGAGGTTTAAATTAACAACAAAATCATAACAGCATTTCTGTTAGGAACCAGTCCCAATGGAAGATCAAACTCGGCACCTCCAAGGAGACTGGTAACAAAAACAAGAAATAGGGTGTATTTTGGCTCACACACCTAGAATTTTAAAACTTTTATTCATTCACTTTGTTTCGCACCAAAACTGTGATTTTTACATGCAGTTAGAGTCATACAGTAGTTTACTGAGCTGAAGGAAAAGTAGAAGCACTGCTAGACAAACACTGACATCATCCCCTTCACATCAACCCTGGGCAGACCTCTACCTTAGGTTACTTTGTCAATGAAGGTGCCAAATACATGGGATCAATCCATGAACTTAGAGAAGCCCAACGACAGTGCATGAAAGAAAGGACAGAAGCACATCATGAGTCTGAAGGCTGCTGATAATCAGGCTGAGTAATGTCAAAACAGTGTAGCCTAACAGGGTGGAAAGACAAGTAGGACTTGTACCATCACCAGCCACTAATGCATTACCAGACCACAAAGAGTACATATCGTAAAAGCAAAATGCCTCTCACTAGAAATAGAAGCACAACCCACCTCGACAGCCGACAACTGCACAGCCACACCCAGATCACAACCACCAAACACAGACAAGAGTTTTGAACCCACCAGCTAAACTGGAAACATCCCCATCTCAACTTTATTCTCAATATATATACATGTAGAGTTTTTGGTGTAAATTCCTGACATACTTTCCTCCAGTGATAGCAACAGCATTCCTCTGTTGCCCACATTCTCAGGTCATAGTCCCACCATCAGGGATCCTTCTGAATGAGCTGATGTCACCTCATGGAGTGGTGCTATAAGTAAGATTCAATAAGTACAACCACATTTTCACACCAGAAGTTTCAGGCCAGAGAAGCTGTAGATTGTATTGCTACACATTAATACATTTTATAATATGAAACAATAATGGCTCAAAAGAGTACAACCTACCCATGAACTCAGAACATGCCGCGGCCAATATTGTGAAATATGTGATTTCAATGCAACCATTCCCTAAATGAAAGGAAAAAGATAATCCTCATCAGTGATTAGAACAGGTATTGGTTACTGAACACTAAATTTTAATTCAGCATGTGTGGGATTATTTAGGAAAACCTGGTAAATTGATACTTTATTCATAATTTGTGCTTTTCTCTCGCTTAATACTGGCAAGCATCTCATTTCTCCCAGACTTTCTGCCTCCCTACCCCCTTTTCCAATCTATACATTTTAAACCAAAGTCTGTACAACTGATGTTTATTTAGTACAGTCCCTTCTGCCACATCATCCTTCCTCATTTGACTTCACCCATCAGCCAGATACAGTATACTTCCCTTTATTTTGAACTGGTAATTATTATCTATTTTTCATTTCTTTCTCCCCATATGCAGGAATAAATTCCATTTAATCCACCAACCACCAAGGAGAAAGATCCCAGCACAAAATAAATAGATTTTGAACTGGATGCATCACAGAATGGTTACACCACGGATAGTTATTCACCCTGTCAGGTTCATACTGTTCTATGTAAATTGAACTCGAAGCCCCATTTGTCTGTGTCCCCTCCTGGACACAGGCTGGACTTAGAAAGGCGAGGCTGCCAGGTGATCCTTTCAAAATGGGCAATTATTTTCTTGGTATTCCCTCAGCTTCAGCTGGAGCTTTAGCTTGGGTTGAATGACACAAGCACTTCCAGAACTTCTTTCTACCTTGTGAGCCATGTGCCTGCTTAGAGTGAGCACTGATACCCATGTTATTCCACATGCTTTCCAGAGAAGGGAGGGGCACTGGAGCCCAAGACAGAGGGGAATAGAGGGGAGCTGAAAAACAGAGCAAATGTACTTATTAGTCATATCATTTGCATCCTTTCTCTCAGTGTTATAGAAAGGCTTCTGCTTTCCATTCCACAGGAAAATCAGAGGTGGTCTGTGGCACAAACACAGCACTGCACAAGAGACAGCAAGTGCTTTTTCATGGAGAGCAAGGAAAAATGGGAAAGAGATGTTCACTGACACTGCTGGCTTTGTGGCTGAGGTAGAAAGGCTAGAAACTAGCACCCTAATCAGTAACTTAGCTGTTATACATACAGAACAGAGAAAGTAAAGCAACCACGATTTCACAGCAGTAACAAAAACAGAATATGAACTTCAGTTCCACTATGCCTGATCTACTTACGTAAACAACAGCCAGAGAGGCAGCATAATAGGAGCTTAACAGCATGGCATTTCCAAACATCAACAGGAAACAAACTAACAGGGAAATCTGTGAACAGCAAAAGTAAAAGCAGGGGTAAATAGTGGAAGAGGGCAGTACCCTCCCGCTCTTCCCACCACCTCAATCCAACACCATTGAACATAGCCCTGCCCATCTCCTGTTATGGCACAAGAGACCATTCAGCCCAATAATTCTATGCCAGCTCCCAGCACTGTGATGCCATTCCCTGCTTTCTCATTCTAGAGTATTCTGTTTCAAGCCTTCATTCACAGTGGGAGACCATTTCTATCCCCATTACAGGCAGAAGGACTGATGCAGGGTTTCGACCTGAAACGCTGACAATTCTTTTCCCCACCCCAGATGCTACTGGATCCAGCACATTGTTTGTTGTTCCCTCTATTTAGACTGGGTGAAGGTGAAACCACAATTTATTTCTAAATGAGTATGGTGTGTATCTTGGAGTATGGTAGTGTTCCGATGCAAAGCTCACCCTCCTCCCTCTTGGTGGTACAGGTCACAGGTGTAGAAGGTGCCAGGGCAGTTAACCACAGTGCATTTTGTAGTTCAACTACCCTGCAGTTGTGGCGCACTGGTGGGAAGAATGATCACTCCAGGGAAAACAATCCCAGCATCTCCAGTCCAACTTCAAAGCTGAAATCCTTCCAGTAATTCTATTCTGCACCCATATTGCAGTTATGTCCGAACCAGGTGTTTTATAAAGTTCACATAATTCCTTGATTTTGTACTCTATGCCTCTGCTTATGAACATTAGGATCCCAGATGCTATGAAAACCATCCCCTCAACATGTCCTCCATCTTTAAGGATAAATGCGCAAATACACCCCGATCCCTCCGAGCCATTTAGCCCCCACTAGCCCAATAGCCACTCCCTGAATCACACTGTAAATTCAGTCTATCCAGAAGCACAGTGGACTTGATCTTCACTGTGCAACACCACTAATAAAAAGCACAGAAGCAGCACCAGCCCCAACATATGGCCTTCTTTGATCTCACCAAAGCCTTTGACTCCCTCATTCGGGAGGGACTGTGGAACACCCACCTTAAATTTGGCTGGATTGCTGGAGAAAAAGAATGCTTGTAATTCAAGACCTCAGACATGGCATAGAACTCAAGGTCTACCATGAAACAGACCGCGAGTTCTATGCCAGGTCCCAGGTCTCAGGTCTTGATCCCCTACCCTCCATTAGGCTTCTGAACCCTGGACTTTCTGCAACAGTCATCCGAAGCACTGGAAAACATACTACCATTTATGACTGCGCAATATCCTCCAAATCCACTGTAAGGACATGAACCATCATTAGTGTCCAGTCTCAGACCAACATCTCCAAAACTGAGCCTAATATTACACTCAGTCAGCTCTTCTGGGAAGAACACATTGCTCACATACCCAATACCACATTCACAAAAGGAAAGAGATGACCAGGGACAGAGAGAAAGATTCCAGACTCTGCTCAAAGGCTCCTTGAAGAAATGCAACATCCCCACTGACTCCTGGGAACTCCATGACCGCTCAAAGTGGTGAAGGAGTACTTGGGGTGGTATTGGTAACCTCAAAGCCATGTATTGGGAGCACATAGAAGCCGTGTGAAGGGAGTAGGAGTGCACCAACTGCCTGCTCACCTGTCCAGCCATCACCTGCCCAATTTGGAAGAGTCTGTGTTTCCCACATTGGCCAAAATTAGCCACTTTGAACCCACAAAACTGGAGTGCAAGTAGGTCATCCTCCATCCCAAGGGATTGTTAAAGAAGATGATGTCTCTCCTTTCCCTTTCTACCAAAGATACCACTTCATGCTCCTCTGTACAAAATATCATCTCTCACTTGCCTGCCCATTCAACCAGCCTGTGACTTCCTGCAATTTATTACAATTGTCCTCACTGCTTACCGCATTCCACGCTATATCATCTGCAAATTTGGAAATTTTACCTTGCACACCAAAGTCATTAAGTCATTAACATATTTTTAAAAAAGTTGTCTCAATGTACTGCCCAAAGGTCTACTATACTCTTGTATGAAAACAACTCTGTTTTCAGACTAAAAGCCAATTCCCTATCGCTGCTACTCCTGACCTTTTAATTGCACAAGCTTCCATTTTGCTAACTGCCGTCACTTTATCAAACACGTAGATACATCCATGTAAACAACGAAAAACAAATGAACATGCAAATCAGAAGCAGGAGTAGGCTAAGGCCCTTCAAGTCTGTTCAGCCATTTAATATGAATCTGATTATAGTCTTCACACAGTAACCTTTCACTCTCTTGCTCATCAGAATTTTACCTACCTCTGCCTTAAAAACATACCCAACTGCTTCCAACACCCTTTGAGGAAAAGAATTCCAAAGACTCTTAAATGGGAAACCCCTTATTTTTAAACAATTACATCTAATTTCTAGATTCTCTTACAAAAGGAAACATCCGCTCCACACCCATCTTTCAAGGTTCCTCAGCAACCTGTACGTTTCAATCAATTCTCCTCTCACTCTTCGAAACACCAATGGATACAAGTCTAGCCTGCCCAACTTTTCATGCCCATTCTATTCCTTTCATCAGTCTGCTCTGTTACCTCAGCAATAACAGTTCCATCAGGTACATGGAGAGGAGAGACCTGGAGAGATAATGGGCTGAACACAGAAAATTGGGATCAGCTAGGTGGACAACATGGTTGGCATGAACTTGTTGGGCTGAAGGGCCTGTATCTGTGCTGTATTGCTCTATTACTTCATGAGGTTAATAAAGGACAATTTGCCTTTAACAGATCTGTGCTGACTAACTTCTATTAATTCATTTCTCTAAGTGCCTATTAGTGTTTTCCCCAATTATTGTTTCTAAAAGCTTCTGAAGAATGAAGTTAAACTGTCCTTATATCTTTTTTGAACAAGGGTGTTACACTTGCCATTCCTCAGTCATCAGGCACCTCCCCTTTCCCTTGGAAAATGCAGTGACAGGACAAGTCAGTTGCCTGACCCCACAAAATCACTTTGAATCTGCTCTCAATTCACATGCAATTTAACACATTTCTATTTTACTTACATAGAATCATACAGTTATACAGCAATGGAAACAGGCCCTTCAGCCCAACTCACCTATGCCAACCAAGTTGCCTAACTAAGCTAGTCCCATTTGCCTGTGTTTGGGCTAAATCCCTCTAAACCTTTCCTATATATGTACTTTAAATGCTGTAACTGTATCCACCTCTACAACTTCCTCTGGCAGCTCATTCCATACACTCACTACCCTCTGTGCGAAGAAGTTGCCCCTCACGTCTTTAAATCTTTCCCCTCACACTTTAAACCAATGCCCTCTAGTTTTGGACTCCCCTAGCCTAGGGAAAAGACTTTGGCTATTCACCTTATCTATGCCCCCCATGATTTTATAAATGTCTATAAAGTGAGCCCTCAACCTCCTATACTCCAATGGAAAAGTCTCCTAGCCTATCCAGTCTTTCCTTACAGCTCAAGCTCTCCAGTCCTGGTAACATCCCTGTAAATCTTTTTTGCACCCTCTCCAGTTTAATGACATCGTTATGTAGCAAGGTGACCAGAACTGTCCTCAATACTCCAAATGTGGCCTGGCATCTTGTACAGCTGTAACATGACGTCCCAACTCCTGTTCTCAGTACTCTGACCAATGAAGGCAAGCGTGCCAAACACCTTCTTCACCACCTCATCTGTGTCACCGTTTTCATGGAACTATGTAGCTGCACCCGAAGGTCTCCCTGTTCCTCCACACTCTCCGGGGCTCTACCATTTACTGTGCAAGTCCTGCCCTGGTTTGTCTTACCAATATCAAACACCTCGCATTTATCTTACATGGCAGTGACTTGTAGTGACCCTAAGCATTCATTCACACAATACCTGCAGCCATACCATCTGCAGCATGCAGCGCAGTCACTTGCCAAGTCTACTTCATATCGCAAACCAGTGACCTCTACCATCAGACAGAACAAGGACAACAGGTTCATGGGAACACCATCGTCTGCAGGATCCCCTCCAAGTAACACACCTCCCTCATTTGGAAAAATATCAGTAATTCTAAAACATTGCTAGGTCTAAATCCTGAAACTCCTAGCAACCAGCACTGTGGGAGTACTGTACCACATGGACTGCAGCAGTTCTGAAAGGGCATTTGGAGGTGGGTGTGTATGGATAATAAATTGAACAGGAAATACAGTTCACTTTACCATGTGAGCGTATACAATGTCCAGTAGCTTACAGGCATCAATGTAACCTAAAACGTATGTTGCAAACAGTGACGCAACCTGAGGGGAAGAATAAAAGAAGAATTTTAGTACAACAACCTAATCAGAATTATAAAAGGAGAACCAATGGAAAAAAATCTTAAGAGTTATGGAACTTATTCAAAAAGTGCACATGCCCTACCACTATAATGAACTCAAAGAATTCTGTGACCAAGAATTTATTTAAATGAATGAATTTTATTTTTAACATCACACACATACTCTGTATGAAATACAAATTGTTTCCATTAACTTGCTGGATGGTTGAACTCAGAATGGTTGAACTGGCCTCTCAGAGCACAGAGACCAATCTTTAATGAAAGGTGTAGGCCATGGAGTTCAACACCTCTGATCAATCAGACTGACAAATTAGTGATGATGGTCTCGCTCACCACAATCCAGTCACATCACATGCCATTCTTTCCTCAACAACAGATCCAACAATATATCGCTAACTTAGTTTTGTCAGAGACCTTTGCTGGAGAATTGTTTGCACTTTCATGTACATTAATCATTATATTAAAACACTGAACAAGTGACTGAAACCCGACAAATACTGCACATTACTCTAACTTGCTTTGAGTCACAAAAGCCACATGTTGTTGGCTCCCAAAACCCTGGGGCCTGCCGCTCAGCACCACCTGCTGGATGGTCACAATATATCAGTTCTTCCCTTGTCCTTTATCATTAAAAAACACTACACAAAGGAGCAAATAAAGTAACAGCAAAACAAACTATCAGTGGGAGTGATAAATGAATAGCAAACAGTGACAAATATAATGAATCAGTGTGAGAGAGTAAACAAAAAATGAGCAACAGAACAGGATGACAGAGACAGTATGTGAAGGAAGAATGGCAGATAGGTGAGACTGAGGATAGTAAGAGCGATAGAGGGCAAGTGGGAAACAGAAGATTGATAAGATATCTTTATTAGTCACATGTATATTGAAGCACATAGTGAAATGCATCTTCTGCGTAGAGTGTTCTGGGGGCAGCCTGCAAGTGTCACCACATTTCCGGCGCCAACACAGCATGCCCACAACTTCCTAACCAGTACATCTTTGGAATGTGGGAGGAAACCGGAGCACCAGAGGAAACCCACACGGACATGAAAGATGGACGCAGGCAGGAGGTGGGAAAACAGAGCAGCTCTTCCAAAGCTCAATGCTGTTCTTCAACACATAGACCGACCCCACCACTCTTCACTAACTCCTTGGTCCCTGCTCCCACCAAGGAACCAGAGTATGTCAAGAACTAAATGTTGATATCATCTCAGCACAAGAAACACATAATAAAGCTCTTTGTACCCTCAGAATCAGGAGCATCACTCTGGACATTTCTGATGTGTTAGTTTAACTAGGTGATACATCAACCTTATTGTTTTGCACACTAACAGTCTTAAGCATGGTGCATCACCTCACATTAATTATTGAATTCATCACCATTCCAAAAGAGACAGCATAGCTCATAAATCTTAGTTTCCAGACCAAGTGGGAATATAGCCAGGATACAAAACTGTACGTCTTCAATCGTCAAAGGGGAACCTTTTGCAAAGCACCAACAACTGGGGCCTTAAAATGTATTACTGTCAAGGCATTAAATCTGTACAAAAACACCTGAAGAAACAGATACAGGTTTTCCATAATGGAGAGTTAGTACAGTAGAATTAGGCAGCCACAAAACAACAACCGCCCATGAAATTGTCTGAAGATTGCGCAGAATCACAGAAGGATAATTTCTTGAAAAAATTACCCTCCTATGACGGCTTAAAAATGAAACTTTTAACACCCATGTTCTGAATTATACTTCTGAGATCCAAAAATAAGACTGTGCAAATGACGAGAACAAAAAAATATTGGGAGTAGACCATCAGCCCTTCAAGCCTGGCCCACTATTCAATATGATCATTGCTGATCTATGCTGGCCTCAACACCTCTATTCCTTGATCTACCTCCACTTTAAATACTCAATTGATCCAGCTTCCATCATCCACCGGAGCAGGGAATTCCAGAGATTCACCACCCTCTGCCAGAAGAAATTTCTCTGTACCTCAGTTTTGAAAGATCCGCTCCTTGTCTTGTAGTTACATCCCACCTCATGGAAACATCCCAACCTCTACCCTGTGAAACCTCTTTATATTTGAACAAGCTCACTCCCCCCCCCCCAGCCCCCGCCCCCCAATTCTACTAAACTCCAAGGAATAAAGGCCCAAACTATTTCATCTCTCTTGGTAGAGCAACCCTCTCATCCCAAGAATGAGCCTGGTAAATCTTCTTTCTTCCCCGAAGAGGTTAATACAAAGAAGCCCTCTTTGTAGGCCTCAGCAACACCATGTACAATTACAACAAAACCTCACTATTTTTAAACTCTAACCCCTTTGCAATAATGGCCAAGATGCTGTTTGCCTTCTTCAATACTTGTTGGACCTACCTGCTAGCTTTTTATGATTCATGCACTAAAACATCTAGATTCCTCTGAACTTCACTCACTTGCAGTCTCTCCATTTAGATAGTAATCTGCCTTTTGATTCCTCTTACCAAAGTGCATAACTTCACACTTCCCCACATTAAATGCCATTTGCCAGTCTTCTGCCCATTCACTCAATCTATCTATATCCCATTGCAGAATCACAGTATCCTCATCACAACATGCCCTTCCACCTATTGTTGTCTCATCGGCAAATTTGGAAACTTTACATACTGTTCCTTCTGCCAGTTCAATAATGTAAACAGTGAACAAATGTGGACCAAGAACTGATCCCTGGGCTGCTCCACTAGTTATCTCCTTCCAGTCTGAAAAGAACCCATTTATTCCAGCTGTCTTCAATGAAACAGCCAGTTTTCAATCCATTCTAACACACTTCCTCTAATACCATGGACTTTTAATTTATGCATCAGCTTCTTATGTGGCACATTGTCAAATGCCTTTTGGAAATCTAAATGCACTACATCTACAGGTTACCCTCTATCAACTTTCCCATCCTCAAAGAATTCAAGTAAATTTGTCAAACATGATTTACCTTTCATAAAACCATGTTGACTAGGTTAAATTATATTCGGCTTTCCTGAATGATTAGTTATTTCCTCTTTGATTATTGATTCTAGCATCTTGCCAACAATGGCCGTTAA
>JAUZTB010000135.1:29240623-29251649 GCA_034780895.1 Rhynchobatus australiae
CTGGGCCCAACACATTGATGCAATCATGAAGAAGGCATGCCAGCAGCTCTACTTCATTAGGAGTTTGAGGAGATTTGATATGTCACCAAAGACTCCTGCAAATTTCTTTCGATGTATAGTGGAGAACATTCTGACTGCTTGCATCACAGCCTGGTATGGAGGCTCCAATGTGCAGGATCGTAAAAGGCTGCAGAAAGTTGTAGACTCAGCCAGCCTCCATCACAGGCACAAACTTCCCCACCATCGAGGACATCTTCAAGAGATGGTGCCTCAAGAAGCTGGCATCCATCACTAAGGACCTTCAGCATCTGGGACATAACGCTCTTCTTGTTACTACCATCAGGGAGGAGGTACAGGAGCCTGAAAACCCACATGCAACGATTCAGAAACTGCTTTTTCCCCTATGCCATCAGATTTTGGAATGGTCCGTGAACCCACGAACACTGTGTACAAATGAGCTGTACAATACATAGTAATTTTATGTCTTTGCACTGTTCTGCACAAAACAACAAATTTCACATCATGAGACGGTGATAATATATCTGATTCTGATTTATTTCACAAACATTCCTAACTCTTTGATTATTACTTGCTCACAATCTATGAACTCCCAATCTACAACATTGAGGGAGCCCCGTGTCTTAAAAATGTGGCCTACCCAACTTAGGGGTAGGCAGTAAATATTCTGCAAATGAGATTTACTTGAAATATCACATTTATATTAGTTACAAGAGACCTGTTTTATTTTTGTTCATGAGAAATACTGCAGGAAGCAACTGGTAATCTTCAAAATTCTTGCTGAGTTGTGCAATCTTTTGTAATGGAAAATGCAGCCATTGTTCAAAAGCTCTGCATAAGTTTCTTTTGAACAGTTTCCATAAACCATTCATGATGCATTTTGCTACACTGTTTGAATGACTGATCACTATACAAGTGTTCATTTTGATATGTTCCGAGATCAGTCGACATGGAATTTTTCCTCCCCTCCCACAATAATCATTCGACATTCTCAATGGCATCAACTGACATTGGATCGTGCTGCAACTATTTTAAGAAGCAGCAGCCATGTGAATAAGACTGAGCATAAAATGGCTCTAGATTGAAGAATAGTCTTGCTTTTTCAAAGCAATAAAGTTTGATACCCAATCCTATTGAAAGCAAAACAAAGCTTTTGAGCTGGAGAAATTATCCCAAGATCTTGTGGATTTGTTTACATGGGTAGCTGCTGAGCTTGGTGCCTTTTCTGCCTGTTGACAGTTCCCAGTGGGGGAGTGAAAGTGGTATGATACAAGAGGAGGAGGTCAGAGGAATTGAAAATCCAAAGGCTTGGTAGTTGTTTGGAGGAAGTTGGTACCTAACGGCAAGGCCAAGAAGTGCATAATTCTGAGAATTCCTAAAAGTGTATTTTTAAACTGAATCGTATTTATAAATGAGCAGAAAGGTGATGAGTAGGCAGACCTCTGTCTGGGGTAGGGTACTATAATGTTTTGGATCAGTTTGGAGTTACTGAGGTTGAAGAGTTTAGTTCATCTGAGACTGTAGTTGGATCAGGGATGAAATGGGTGAAAAGCATACAAGAGTCTGTCATAGGTAGCTTTCAGTGTTGCATGAATTTTGCTCCTTTCAAGACACTATAGTCTGAAAGTAGAGCTGAAGCTGTTGGAAAGGCAGGACTGTGTAATCAACACAAGGAAGTAGTCACAAGGGACCTTGTCAAAATCCATATAGACAATATCCACTGCCCTGCCCTCATCAATTCTCTTGGTTACCTCTTCATAAAGAAAACTGACAGATTTGTGAGGGTATGTACCTGTGAGTGCCTGGACTGGAGAACCAAGAGCAAATTGGTGCTCTTTTAGGTGCCAGTGAATTTGAAATTGAATGAATTAGGTGGAGTTCATTGTTCCATTTGGCTTTGGCTTCTGAAGCAACAAGCTTGTTGAACCAGTTGGAGGGGCCTTTCTCCCATCCTGTTCTGGAAATGCTCTCACTTTACCAGACCTTTTTCAACTTGCACTGCAGATATATGTATAAGTGTTCCGATGGGCTCTTTCCACTGTCTGCGTATTTGTAGTTGAGTGCATTGGCGGAATAATATTTTGCAGTTTTTGGAGTGGCACCACTTAATGCAGAACCAAATTATGACTCCCAGACAATTTATAGTTTGTAGCTTTTTGGAAGCTTGTTTATAAACTCATTTGGATTTGTCCTTCCAGCAGAAACTTCTAACCATAGAATTCCTAACTCTTTGTGGACTGGGACGTTAATGTTCTTAACTATAAAGTGGAAAGAGGGACTATCCTCCCAATTGTCCTTTGAGGTGCTTTGGGGAGTACAATCGACCTAAAGCTGTCATGATGTTATTAATGCCTATTTGTAGTGAAATATTTTTGTAAAATTTACACAAATGAAGCTGGCATTAAATTGTGCCTTTTGTTATGCATGTAATTTGTGAAGTTTTGTATGAGCTGAAGTTAATAAAGAAGTCTACATCACACATGAAAAGGTCAAAACACTTGTTGGACTATCTTTCAAAGAATGTGAGGTGTAATTTTATCAATAGACATGCATTTTAAGTCTAGATGGAAAATCCCAATTGCACTATTGAGACATTAAATCTGAGCCACACCCTGCCCAAATTTGCAACCTCCATATTAGCATCAGTCACAGTGAATTACTAGCACTCTTGAGTGTTGCTTGCCCTTCCCTTACTCAGAATGTGGGCAATAAACTTCTAGCTATAGATAGGGAAGCAGATTTCTGGATGATTATTGCATTCTGAAAGAGCTAGAAGTGAATCATAAAATAATATTACAACTGGTTGAATAGGAGGAGGATTGACTTGGATCTTCTCAGGTTCATTGTGGTTTATCTGAACTTTCATGGCAACTGTTCCTTCATTGCTCTATCTGTCCAAGGATCAGACACTGTTTGGCTGAAAAACAAATATTAGAGCTGACCAGCTTATGACACCCTATTTTTTTGTTTAAGAGAAGTACTAGAATGTGACAATGCTACCTTTTCATACTGGCTATCTCCCCTCTATCCTTCATTACAGATGAAGGGTCTTGACTGTCCATTTCTTTCCACAGATGTTGCCTGACCCATTGAGTTCTTCCAATATCTTGTTGCTCCGGATTCCAGTATCTGTAGTCTCTTGTGTCTTCCTGGATCCCATACAATCTAACCTTCCAGACGAGCCTTTCGTTAGATGGCAGCCCTTCACTGAGGGATATGGCGTGGCTTCAGTCACCAAGAGTTAATGTTCTGCTCCTTTCACAGTCTCTGTGATGAAGCAACAATAGGTCCTGAGCAATAAGGTCATTATTTCCCCTTATCACCACCATTGCTAATATCTTCACCATCAACATTGACCCAAAGTTTAAGACCCCTTTAAGTTGCACACTGTCCTAATTTGGAAATATACATCCTTGTTCCATCATTGTCACTGGGTCCAAAACCTAGAATTCTTTTCCCAATAGCAACATGGGAGTGCCTTCATTTGAGGACTGCAGTGATCGAAGAAGGTTCATCATTGTACTGCTACCTTGAGAACAATTAGTGCCAGCCTTGCATTGTCTCCCACATCCTGAGAAATGCAGACTTGTTGCATTGACATTGTGGCCGAGACTGGGACAGAAGTTGAATGTACTGCCCTGCTGACCTTGTATTATATTTTCACTGTTCCACCACCTATTGGCTTGTCATTGTATCTTGTGGGAAGCAGTTTTATAGCGAGCTTCTGGAGCAGTTGCTTGACTAGTCTTTGAGGCACAAGTCTCTGCTTCCATGTCCTCCACTATTACTTTGTGCTGGCACTTCAGTTAAACGTTTAAGGGATATGGACATTACTGGCAATGCTGACATTTGTCTATCCTTGACTGAGATCTTGTTCGTCAGTCAGCTGAAAAGACCATTGTTCAGACTATTGGCCCACTGGAGGTAGTGCTGAATTAATGGTTCCCTGGATATGGGGATGATCCACATCTTCCAGGGATTTGCCTTGTGTTTCAATTATTGAGGGGTGATTGGTAAAGGACCTTTTGTCTTTCAAGTGTTTAGTGCAGAGTCCATCCTCCTTTTGTTTCAGTGAAGGAGTCAGCAGTGAGTTGGAGATCAAGACCTAAATGTGCACTAATGTAGGTTTTGTCTACATTTGTAAATCAATGACTGGTTGGAATAATCTTTGTTCTGGAGTGGAGATGGTGAAGGTTAAACAGTTTACCTTTTGTCATGTAGATTAACTCCACTCGAGCAGGAAGCTTGCTTGAGATGGGTGAAGAATTGTAGTGAGTAAGATTGAGAAGGTTGGTGTAATCATATAGACGTATTTGACCTCTGTCTGTACTGGGATTGGGTCCATGGTGAACCCATAGGTCAGGATTACAGCTTTGTGGTAGATGTAGAATGGTAATGAATTACTGAGAATAGTAAAGTTTGAGAAAGATTCCCCATGATGCCCCTGGCTGATTTGTTTTAATTTGGAGTGGATGTTGTGCACCAACTACCACATGGACTGGCCACATCTTGGTCACTTGGCAAGGAGGCCCAAGAGTGAAAAGCAAGATTGGGTGAATGGACTTAACATGCACAAGCACGCTCCTACTAACATCAACTGCATGCAGGTGCACCATCTTTGATATTGATTTCATTTTCTTGCTCATTACTGGGTTTGTATCTTGGTCTTGAGCATAGTGGAAATGTTATTACAGAGTGGGAACGTTATCAGAGAGTTACTAACGCAGTTCAAGATGACTTAGTAGCATTCGCACGTGACTTCTCATCACAGTCATACAGCATGGAATCCAAGTCCACAGACTGGCTGCCAATCACCCATCTTCACTTATCCTACGCTAATCCCACTTTTATTCTTCCCATAGTCGTGGACATCAAATGAAGTCTCACTTGAATTGTCCATTTTGCACAAGTAAAACTAATTTTCAAAGTTTACCATCAAGTATTTCACTGTTGCATGAGGCAAGGCCCTAGATTATACTTGGAAATCCCTGAAATGATTTGAGTTAACCAAGTAGTGGCAAGTTTTAAATTTTGCCGCTGTATGTAGTGCATCAATTACAAAGTTAATGTTGATCTTTAGTAACTAGTTAACTAGGATCTTTCACCAATTGGATGTAGGTCTTTACTACTTTTGTTTGGGGTGCCATTTCAATTTGCAGTACCAGTACAGCCATGTCTTCTAACTAGAATGAAATTGTTTGCTCTGAGGTTTGATTTTAAAATGGGGATGATTTTCAAACGGTAGTTACATTCCAATTCCTGCAGCCAGCATTGCAAATCTTTAATAATTTGCTATGTATACAGCATACAAAATTGCTGGAATAAATCCTGTAAATTAACAAATCATGAAACAGTTTAGAACATAGAACATTACACTAGAGTACAGGCCCTTTGGCCCACAATGTTGCACTGACTTTTTAGCTTACTCTAAGATCAATCTGACCATTCCCTCCCACATAGCCCCTTATTTTCCTGTCATTCATTTGCTTATCTAAGAGTCTCTTAAATGTTCCTAATGTATCTGCCTCCACCAGCACCCCTGGCAGTGTGTTCCATGCACCCACAACCACTCGGTGTTTTTAAAAAAACCTTGCCTGTAATATCCCCCCTGTACTTTCCTCCAGTCACCTTTTAAAGTAATGTCTCCTCGTGTTAGCCATTTCAGCCCTGGGAGAAAGTCTCTGGCTGTCCACTCAACCTATGCCTCTTATCACCTTGTGCACCTCTATCAGGTCACCTCTCAAACTCCTTCATTCCAAATATATCCTCATAAGACATGCTCTCCAATCCGGGTAGCATCCTGGTAAATCTCCTCTGCACCTTTTCTAAAGTTCCCACATCCTTCCTATAGTGAGGTGGCTAGAACCGAACATAATATTTTAAGTGTGGTCTAACCAGGGTTTTGAGAGCCGCAATATTACCTCACGGCTCTTGAACTCAATCCCCGACTTAGGAAGGCCAGCATGCCATACGCCGCCTTAACAACCTTATCAACTTGCACAGCAACTTTGAGGGATCTACGGACTTGGACCCCAACATCCCTCTGTTCCTCCACACTTTTAACGATCCTGCCATTAACTCTGTATTCTGCCTTCAGATTCGATCTTCCAAAGTGAATCACTTCACACTCTTCCAAGTTGAACTCCATCTGCCACTTCTCCTCAGCTCAGCTCTGCATCCTATCAATGTCCCGTTGTAACCCTCGACAACCTTCTACACTATCCACAACACCACCAACCTTCGTGTCATCTGCAAACTTACTAATTCACCCTTCCACTTCCTCATCCAAGTCATTTATAAAAATCACAAAGAGCAGGGTCCCAGAATAGATCCTTGCGAAACACCAATGGTCACTGACCTCCAGGCAGAATACGGTCATCTGCAACCAATCTCTGCCTTCTATGGGTAAGCCAATTCCGAATCCACACAGCTGAGTTTTCCTGGATCCCATGCCTCCCGACCTTCTGAATGAGCCTATCATGAGGAGCCTTATCAAACACATTACTAAAATCCATATACACCACATCCACTGCTCTACCCTCATTAATATGTTTTATCACATCCTCAAAGAATTTGATCAGGCTTGTAAGGCATGACCTGCCCCTCACAAAGCCATGCTGCTGATCCCTAATCAGACTATGCTCCTCCAAATGCTCATAAATCCTGTCTCTAAGAATTTTTTCCAATAATTTACCCGCCACTGAAGAAAGTCTCACTGATCTATAATTCCCAGGGTTATCCCTGCTCCCTTTCTTGAACAAAGGAATAACATTTGCCACCCCCCAATCATCTGGTCTTAGTCCTGTGGCCAGTGTGGTCTTAGTTCTGTGGCCAGTGAGGATGCAAAGATCATCGCCGAGGGCTCAGAAATCTCTTCCCTCACTTTCCTTTAGTATCCTGGGATATATCCCATCCAGCCCTGGTGACTTATCTATCTTAATATTTTTTTTAAAGTTCCAGAACATCCTCCTCCTTAACATCAACATTTTCTAGCTTCTCAGCCTGTTTTGCGCCTGTTTATAGCCTGTTTAATTGTATTATTTGGCTATCCAGAATGGTAAACTTCTACAGAGGGAGCAAATAAAGACCATTCTAGCTTTGATAGTGTAACACTGAGGATAATTGTTATTACTTAACAGCTACAAATTCCCCAGTGGAAATTCTGTTATGATGTTGACATCAACCCAAGTTTCTGCAGTAGTAAAACACTTTGATTTTAAGCTTCAAGTTTCCCATACCCTTTTAGTAATGGGCCACTTTGTTCCTTTGACCTAGTTGCATATCTGAGCCATAATGAATCTCCAACACTTGGATAAAGTGCAACAAAACTTTGATGAGCCATTTCCTGGTTTGTGGGTTTCTTTTAAAACTTGCCCAATGTTGTTGTTGACGTGTGTGTATATTCAGTATTTCAATTGGTTAGTAACTTTATGAAGAACTGATGCCCATCAGCTGTTTAGCTCCTTTTGTTAACCCTTGTAAAGAATGTGACATGATCTTGCCTTCAATATATTGCCTGAACAACTCGGTTTAGCATGATGCAAATACAGAATTGCAAGTAATGGCATCTGGAAACACTAAGATAGTACTTTGTTTGCAATTCTCTGGTCTTGCTGGTTCAGTGACATGAATGTCAACTATTTTTCCTTTAAAAGGGACTCTTATTTATTTCCCACAGCCTAAACCATTAACATCTTTGACCTGAACTAAACTATTTTCTTTGATTATTATTGACTAGCTAAAAATATCTCAAATGTAAGTTTGTTTGCTTTAGCAGTGGAAGCATTCTGAAGGGCTGAAAATTTGTAATGTCAGTTTAACAAAAGTAAAATGATAGTGGAGAGTGCTGTGATTTGAACAGTGTAAGTTTGGAATGCCAAGAATTGGATTCTGGTTTCCAGGATTCTCATGGGAATGATGTGAAAACCAGATGATGGAATATGGTCAGGGATTGTTATGTGAATCTGTTGTTTATAGGAACATTCTCTGGATTGTTTCCAGTTGTTTCTGCTTTTTATATTTTCCCATGTATGGTGGCCCTAATGCATGTGGGGGTTTAGAAACCTTGCTTGATAAATGTAGGACTCTTTTAATTTCCTCTGTGAAAGTTGATTGGGGGGAGAAAGGTCTCGCAGGCAACATTCAAAACAATTGTTTAGAAGCTGACGCATGGGGAAGGAGTGAGAAATTTGCAGAAGTCCTTTTGAGTGCTGATAATTTTAAATCAAACTGCAATGTTGTGGGAAATGTGTCTGATTTATGCCATAAATTAACCAGTGAGTTGAGGGGATTGCATAGTTTGAGAAATCTGTTGTTGAAGGGTGGGTAGGGAGGATAAGGAAATGTTAGATCAGGAGCTGTGAATTGAATCAAATGTTCAGTAAAGTTTACAGATCTGGGTAATTGTCTATCCTGATATGAGGAGAGTGAAATATCATTAGCCATGTTGTAGAACCAACCTTGGAATTCACTAAATAAAGGAGCTTTGTGGAATACGTGATGCAAGACTGCACTCATGGGTCAAAGACTCCCTCTTGTGTGCTGCTGAACTCAGCCATTGATTATTGTACCAGCAATTTATTTGAAGATTACACAAACTCATTTGCAGAGTCTTTTCATCTTGCTGTATGAATCCAACAATAACATCCAGAATTCAACCAAAATTACCAGTTTGTTGTAATCTAATATTGTGACAGATTAACATTTTGATTATTTTTGTTCGTGAGAGTTGTTTGGAGCAACAGTTAAGTCCATTTGAGGTTAGTTGACCAGTCAAATGATCCTGAGAGGGAGTTCATCCAAGTGATGTAACCACCGAATATTGTGTGGTCAAGAGTTTAATGTGGTCCACAGTCATCATTGTTTAATTATGTAATTGGTTTTGGTCATTAACTATATGGAAATTTCCTTGTCAATAAATAAATCTGTTAAAGCAAGATTAATGGTGAAATATTTGAACATGGGCCACTGTTTCAATGCTATATATTTTGTTTCTCCTGAATAAGCAACTTCAGGGTGTAAAAAACACACAAAATGGAAGCTGTTCCAATTCATTAACTGCTCATCACTCTCTATGACTTTTCACTAAAGCAGGTGCTGAAAGGCCCAGCTCAGCTGGCCATGTCCTGCTGATTCCTTGCTTTTGCTCTTTCATCACAAAGATAACATAATGTAGGTATTGCATTGCATTCTTTCATATCAGATAACAGGTAGCAAGCAAGCAATCTCTCTCGCTGATGAGGGGAATTAGATACAATAACTGCAGTTAGTGCGTCAAAAAGAAAAGTTATCACCCTCCAGCTCTTGCTCAGCCTCCCTCCCCTACCTTTTATATGGCTTCTCCCCTCTTTCCAGTCCTGATGAAGGATCTTGACCTGAAGCATCAACTGTCCATTTCCCTCATAGATGCTGCCTGACCTGCTGAGTTCTTCCAATTTGTGTATTGCTATCTGAAATTAGTTGGTTAAATTGCACAGTACATGAAAAGCATTTCAAAGTGTGGCTCCTCTTCTGTTAAGTGGCCTATCTCTGGTTAGTAGAGCCCTTAAGCTATGTTCATATCTCTGATGCATTGACTTTCTGCAGTGTTTGAATAGTTTTGGAAGAAACTGACATTTAGCACAATGATTTTTGAAACTTAAGTTTTTTTTTAAATTCTTGATTCTGTTCCTGCTTTAGATTGATTTTTATCAGCAGCAAGTATGGTGTGACAACCAAGCTCAATTGGATTTGGAGGTTTTGCTTTGAATGTTTACATGGAGATCTGCAAACTACATGTTCGCCGTAAATGAAGCATTGGATGTTTAGTTTTGCAATATCAATTCATATTGCTTCTTGATGTCCTGTCCTACTGGTTATAACTTTATCCTTGTGGTGTGTCACAGTGTAAGAGGATTGGCAAGTGTTATTTGTACTTCAACTTTTATTAGTTCCAGCTGTGGTAACAGGAAGGCTGGTCTATACTGATAGAAAGATGGAAGTTTGTATTGCAGAATGTTAAGTAAATGAAGCAACTACAGACCATCATCATTTTTCTATCTTCAAAAAAGGATTGAAATTGCAGCAAAACCATATTTAATATTTCATTTCTTCATCTGCATGTGAAATGTTCTGTTGTAACTTTTGAAGAACAGAATTTGCTTGTTAAATTTTCATTACTTTGACAATTTTTATATCGGACTATTCTTCTGTCAGAATTGTGCAATAACCATGTAGCTGCCACTAATAATTTTCATTAATGGTTCAGTAATCAGCTGTCTATCACCTGCAAAAATGTGGTCCTGCTTATTGAATTGTTGTGGCCTTGTAAAGATGGTGCTCTCACAAAGCCTCATCCATATGGCAAAAATTTTGAAGTGGAAGACCTGAGGCTATTAAACATGGTGTACAAATGCATTGGATTTGAGTCCTGGTTGTATTCTGCCAGTATTGATTCAGAAATGCAGTGTATTGCAAGCCATCTATAGTGCTGACTTTAAATGTTAGTTTGAGGAATTATCTGTGATTATCTCACCTCCAGAATACTGACCATTGCAATTGGTCATCCACTTTGATGTGATTGTACTCAGGTGACAGTGAGTGAAAAAAATGGTGCAGACTGTGAACAGAAATATCCTGGAGAGGGAAGTGATGATCTGACTGATTGCTTTCACTTAATTCCAAGTTGGGTTTGATTGGAAAACTATTTGAATCATTTGAACCAATAGTTTCAGTTCTCTTTGTAAATTAGTTGAACTAATGTACCAATAGGTCATTAAATTCTAATTTAGAATATTAGAAATAAATGTATCTTAGATAGTCTGTGTGGAATGGAGTGCATTAATACAGAACTAAGGAATTCTGTAAATTCTAGTGACCAAAAACTTGTTTACCTTTGCTCTCTTGTGTCAACATTTAAAAGAACCGGATAGGTGGACCTAATATTAGTAAAGAATTTCCCTGAATGAACTAAGTTTTATTTGATTGATTTTTGGACCAGGCTTACAGCCTGGCTGAAATGAAAATGGCT
>JAUZTB010000135.1:29338149-29348908 GCA_034780895.1 Rhynchobatus australiae
GGCCTCAACACCACCTTCCACTCTCTCCCTTACCCCTCAACTCTTGTGGTTGAAATGCCTGTCAAGCATCACCTTCAATATATTCACTGATTCCACCTCGACCTACTCTGGGTAGAGAATTCAAAGATTCACACCTCCGAGAGAAGAAATTCCTCCCCTTCTCTTGTTGTAAATGTGCGAACATCATTCTGAAACCCTGCCCCACGAGGGGAAACATCCTCTTAGTACACACCCTGCCAATCCATCTGAGAATTTTATATGTTTCAATAAGATTAACTCTTATTCTTGTAATCTCTGATAAGCACAGTCTCAACCTACTCAAACACACTCCTACCCTTTCAGCTCAGGAATCAACCTGATGAACGTTCTCTGCACTATCTCGAATATAAGTATGGAGACATTATGCAGAGCACATCAGGTGCACCCTCACCATCTCCCTGTGAAGTCGCATCAAAATATCTCTACCTTCATTCTCCCTTTGCAAGAAAGCCAAACATTTCATTAGCCTTCCTAATTACTTCCTTCCGGAGTGGACTACCTGACATTTTGCCACACTATACTCCATTTGCCAACTTCATGCCTATTCACCTCACCTACCTCTATCCTTCTGTGTCCTCCTCACAACTTGCCACCTTTATGCCATCAGAAAATTTGGCCACAATACATCCCTTTATCCAAGTCATTAATATGCATTGTGTATATCTGAGGCTCCAGCACTGATTCCTGTGGCACCCCAGTAGTTACTGATCACCAAGATAAAAATTATCAACCTTTATCTACCCTGTTCATTACATGTTCAAAGACCTCTGGGAAATTTTATCAAGCACCATTTCCCTTTCATAAAGCCATGCTTACTCTGTCTGATCCAAAAGGGAGCATGCTGTATAGAACTGAAGCATGATTAGGGTCTGTTTGTGTGTTGCTCTCTTTGTTGCTTCAGGGTACAGAAGGAGCTAATCAGTCCACCTGCTTGTTCTTAATCCTGAAATCTTGCAGCTTTCTTCCATCATTCCTCCCCCCAAATAATTGACTGGTTCAGATTAAATGCAATGAATTAATCCCTACACTGGTCTGGAGAACAACTGACATATTTGGTTGGCTACCACCTAGCTGCAGAAAGAGATAACAGCAACGAGAAACTGATGTGGTTAATTGGACTGTAGATCAATTCCTGCTTGCTCCCTGAGAATTCACTTGTTAAACAAACCACATGAAATAGCTTTGTCTGTTGTTTTCTCCTTTCATCAAATTGTTTTGAACTCTTTTTTTCATCTTCATTAATGGGTAGAGGCACCAATAAATGTATGACTGGGGCAAGACTTCAAAAATTCCTCTATGCAAGTGGGACCTTGGGTCACTGGCAGCAATCCCTCCTTTGATTCAGAGGTTCATGTCCCCCTAGAGACATGAGTACTGGTCTACAGCTGAAGGAAGGCCAGGCTGTCTGGGATGTTAACCCAACAACTCGTCCACTGAGCTGGACTTGAATGCTCTGGCAGAATCATTCCATTAACCCCTCGGTTGCACCATTAATCAGATCACTTATGACACTGCCACTTCTGGGATCTTGCTGTATACAACCTAGTTGCTCTGTATGTCCCTGTTATAAAAACATTAAGTGCCTTTTTAAGTGTGTCACTGGAGACAAATCAGACAAAATGGCATCATATGTAGAGATGTGAGGACAGGTGACCAAAGGCCTTGCCAATCAGCAATTAAGCAAGGTCTTAAGACAGAGCTTAAGGCGTTGTAGCTGAAGGCATGGCCATCAATGGTGGAGCAAAGGAAAGTTGCTATAATAGTGAGCACACATTTAAAGTACTAAATTGGCCATAAAGCACTATAGCAGGGTCACCAGGCACAACCTCACTGGTTTGCCCGATGAGAAGAGGTTGAGTAGACTGGGCTTTTCTGTCGAGTTTGGAAGAATGAGCAAAGCTCATTGAAACATACAAGATTCTTGCAGGGCTTGACAGGCTTGATGCAGGGAGGATGCTTCACCTGGCTGAGGAGTGTAGAGCCAGGGATGTAGACTCAGAATAAGCGGAAGGACGTTTGGCACTGAGATGGGGAGAAATTTCACATGTGGAGGTTGGTGAACCTTTGGAATTCTCTAACCCGGAGGCTCAGTCACTGGGTTCATTCTAAACGGAGATGAATAAATTTCTGGATATTAAGGGATTCAAGGGATCTGCAGAAAGTGCAGGAAAATGGCGCAGAGGTAGAAGAGCAGCTATGATGAATAGCAGAACAGCCTGGAAGGGCCAAATTACCTCGTCTTGTTCCTGTTAGTAATGTACTAATGAATAGAGTCAGCAGGCCGGACTTATGTTGACTGCAGTTTCGATGAATGAGAGATGACTTTAATGAAACGTGTAAGATTCTGGTGGGGATTGATGGGGTGAATGTTGAGATGCTGTTTTGTCCTACTGAGGCTATCTCGAACAGAGGGCAAGGTTTCAGAGTAGGGGGTCATCCATTTCAGATGAGATGAGAAGGAATTATTTCTCTCAGAGGTTGGTGAATCTATGTAATTCCATGGAGATAGTAAATGGCAGCATAGTCCATAACAGCAGATTCCTTGTGTAGGCTGGATACTGGGAACTATTTCTGATGAAGCTTATTTACAAGTTAGCTGTACAAACTAACTGGCCCAACTTTTTAGTTACAAGCTATATTGGTTTAATTTGTCCCATGTGAGCTTGACCCAAGTAGTTGGGTTGTGTATAGGGGGTGGGGAGTGGTGACTGACATTGGAAATAAGCAGCCAGTTACACATCACCATGAATATCTAACACATTGTCCTGTTTATGCTTAATTCAATCCTATCTATTTTCATGAGCCAAGACCTTTATATTTATGTAATTTAACATCAGCTGAGCATATATTAATCATTTGACTTATTTAACAAATTATTGATTAAATAAACTACCTGGGAAAACAGTCCTGGAAAAATTGCTTTCTTTTGGGATCTGGCAGATTATTTGAGTTGCGTTGACATTGAGAATCTCACAGGTTTGGTCTGTTTAAGACAAGGAATGAAAAACAGAAAGCAAAAATATTAGAAAGAATTTAGATCTACATTCAGCATGAATGTGTTTTGTTGAACACACTGCATTAGATGAGAAGTTGACTACACCAGACATTGGATATTTTCAAATAAAAGGGGGTTAACAGCACTCATAATAAATTGCCCTCCCTGGAACTGTGTCTATTATAATTCACAAATTATAGGTTTTAAAAATAGGGAAGCTTTAACAAATGAATTTTGTGCAATAGGATAGATTCATTAATTCCAGGGAGTCAACAGGAACAATCTTAATATGAACTGGTTTATCAGAAGACTGCGACTCCTTCCATTGGGTGGAGACTCCCAGGTGAGTTGGTCTGTCTACCACAGTCGTTTAACAATGAATGGAGCAGATCCCAGTGTTCTCATTGATCTCTCTGAGCCAGAAGGTTACTGGTTCATCCCTATTCAGACAATTCAACGTGAAAATGATGCTTCAGTGTGGAACTGAGGGAGCACCTCTGTTCCTCATTGAAGGATCATTTTAATGCTGAAGTGTACCATCTTTCAAGGGTTCTGTCTTTCTGATGAGACATTAGCCGAGCATCTTCTGCTCACTGAAATACCCCAAATAACAGTAGGAGCAGGGATCCCCCAATCAATAGTTATTCCTTGAAACCAGTGTTACATGGCTGTCTGTGGGAGTTTGATCTTCAAAAATTGGCAGCCACATTTTCCACACTTGGAAAAGGGTTTTGGGTTGCTCTGAGACAGCTAAGGGCACTGTAATGTCACAGGTGTGTCCTGGCTCCCCCAGTACATACCTGCCACAGTAACTCTGGCTGGGGAGTCTGTTTCATCAAAGAACCTCCCCTTCACTGTCAGCCGAGTGCCTCCTTCCACACTCCCTTCAGACGGGTAGATGCCAGTCACCTCTTAGAGGGAAGAAATACAGCATTTAATATTGCCAACATATTAAATATGTTTAATATTTTATTTAAACACATCTCCCGCCATTTCTAAACTACAACCAATGTCATAAAAACAAAAGCAGATATTGCATTTTGGGTTTTGCTATAAAATGAAAACAGGACTGGAAATAATCAGCAGGTCAGGCAGCAGCAGTGGAGAGAGAAGTAGTCAACATTTCAGGTCAGTGACCTTTCATCAGAGGGTTATTATTTTAGATTTCCAGCATCTACAGAACTTTGGTTTTGTTTAGATTTGTTTGATTGGCTTCAGCCTCATTTCAGGATCAAATTTGTCTGGCAAGAGGCTGAGATTGACAAAAATCACAGTGCCATAAATGCTGAGATCCCGAAATCAACAGAGAAACTTCCAGAAACATTCCAGGAATTGTGGAGAGCAGCACAAGATGGAATCGGGACACAGACACAAGTGGTTTGCTCACTGTGGCAGACAAGCATTCCCTCTCACAGACCAACTGCAACTGGCCTCAGTTCAGGCCTGGGGCTTGGAAATGGATCAGCCATGGAGCCCCATAATTGCTATCCACTGATCCTCCTGATGCAAGAACACCTGGGGCATATTTGGGTGACAGGGTTGGGACTGGGAGACACACTGGGGCTAGTGGAGGGAGTTGCACGGTTAAAGGTCACTGAGCTCGAACTGTGCTCACCCTACACCTGGTGTGGTTCACATTCACCTGTCCTGTTCACATCCTGTTATTGCTGGTTTCCTTCACACATCCACCCATTCTGACTTTCACTGCAAACCGGTCCCCGTTCAGTGATTATCTTCAGTTGCCTGTCCCTCCTATACCACTGCCTCTCCTGTTCTCAGTCCTGAAGCTCTGCCATTTGGTCATATATCTATGTACCACCTACATTGACTCCTAGTCTCAGCCTACTGATTCTTAATTTCAAACTCCTCTACCAAGCTCCCCTGCTTCAAGGCTTGGAAGGATTGCTGTGATTTCAGGCCTGGATGCCTTTGAAAGGCTGCCTACGTTTTCAGAGGAAAAGTGAGCAAAATTCAACACTGTAGATACTGCCCCAACTCTGCCCCAAAAAAGCCCAAAACTCTCCTTTGTAAAAGCCCTTGTTCTGCTTACAGTGTTCCCTGGTTCTATCCTCAGCATCGTTGTTGGACTCTGTAATAACATGAAGGTGGAAAGTGCAGCACTTACAGAGAAGCAACTTGATTTCACATTAGTTTGCCAGAGGCAGCCCCGAATGTTGCTGCTCTCAGCTAAGAACCTCATTGGATAATGATGAGGGAGAAGATATAAAATTTTGGCTCTTTGTACAGCTCAATCATAATCAGTTCCTGCTGGAGCCTCACTGCTTCTGATGTGGAACACAAGATTGACCTTGGACACCAGTCCCGATTCAGTGGGTTGTTGGAGAGGCACCAGTTGCTGTAAACAGGAGTTGATAATACATTCTGTATGGATCCTGAGAGAAAGGTTAACGATGGAGTGCACTCGATCTTTGTAGATTTGTATTTCTTTATAAGCAGTGACTGACGTGGAACCACGTCTCTGCTGACAGGCTCAGACACCATTAACCACGGCAGATGCTTCAATCCAATTACCCAGATGACACTTTTACTGCAAGTTATATTTCCGCTGGCTGGAGTTTTTCTGATTCTTGATGTTATCTCACAAACAAAACCTCTGCACCTTCAACCAATAAGTATTTTTATAGCTGTCTAATAAACCTGTCAAAGATGAAATAAACAGAGGCAGCTAATAACTTTACCCAAACATACATCTGCAAATTGAGTTACACGTGAGGTGGAGGAGATTTCAGCACAATCCCACCTTCAGAGGTCCAACGTTCCACCACCACCACTGCCCTGCCCCTGCCCTTCCCTCCCACCCCACAGCTCCCTTCTCTAAATCTCTCCCACGCACCATCCCGCAGCTTCCTCCCATACCTCAACTACCTCCTCAACTCCTTCTCATCCCCCAGTGCATCCCCTACCCTTCCTCTTCCCACCCCCAGCTCCTACTCCCATCTGCTCCCATGTTCCAGTTGCATTCTCCAACCAGACCTTCCAATGGAGCCCAATGGCAGTGCAGGAATTTGCTGTGATTCCCAGCACTTACTGGGAGCCCAGACCTGGAACCTATGGCTGGTTACACCAGGCAGAGGATTCACGTCCATTCATTCGGTGGAAGGGATTAAGAAAATAAAGAACAGTAAAACGTTGCAGCAGATAGTACTGCTGCCTCATTTCTCCACGGTCCCAGGTTTGATCCTGACCTAAGATGCTGTCCACATGGAGTTTGTACGTTCTCCCTGTGACCGAGTAGGTTTGTTCCGGGTGCTTCAGTTTCCTCCCACATCTCAAAGACGTAGGCTGGTAATTTAATTGGGCGCTGTAAATGACTCCTTACTGTCGGGGGTGCAGAAGAACTGGGGTGGAGTTGATGAGCAGGTGAGAGAGAATAAGTTACAGGGGTACAAGGAGCTAGGAGGGGAGGGACTAATGGGATCATCCTGCTGGGAACCGGTGTGGACCTAGTGGGCTGAATGGCCTCCTTCTGTGTCAATCAGCTGGTAATAAAGGAAAAAATGAGGCCAGTTACACATACTCAATTATTTGGTGTTTGTTTGTTTTAATTATCTTCAGGTATTTAAAGTGTTTTTAAATGATTTTTTTGTGTTAATAATGTTGGAGCCAGCACTTTGCCAGCTGTGGAAAGCTGCAGGAGTTTCCGGTGGGGGATCTCATGGTCTCGACCAGCCTCCTTCCACGACATTGTTCCAGACACTGCTACTTCTCAGGGCTCTGGGAACCTCAGACATGGTGCAGGGACCTGGTCAGTTCCCTGCATCCTGCATGTGTGCAATTTGTCCAACATACAGTTCACCATTTGAAGGAAGATTCACCACTCAGTGGCTGGGATTGCATGAAAAGACTCCACATTGTATCCACACTCTTCCTTGTCAAGTGGTGTGCATGCGTACCTGTGTCTCAGGACAGGGAGCTGTGAACCAATATACACTGAGTACGACTTTCAGAAGGAGGGTGGGATGCCTGAGTTCACCTTCTGAGGACCACATTCTCATCCTGATTTACAAATTCTTCCTTGGCCTCACCATTCCTTATCACAAACATTTCAGTCCTGCCACACTCCAACATCTCTGCTTCTTTCTCATCCCAGAATTTAATTACTACACCTTTCAGTTTCCAGAGCTCTGCAGTCCCTCCCAGGACTTTCTCTCAAAAACCAACCCCCTTGATTCTCTGGTCATTGGACTTAACCTCTCCTATTTCAGCCTGGATGTCAGTTTGCATTATATCCCTGTGTGCAGCAGTTGTTGAGTAATGAAGAGAAGGTCCACCCCAGTGTCACAGAGTTGATGGTGGTGGAGAAGACTGTCAGTCCTGAACTCATTAACCCAAGTGAATGGTGGTGTCCTTACCTGCGTAGGTTTGGAACATGCTGAGTTTATTGAGAGAGGAAACAAAGTAAGCATTCACATCAGGCAAAGACCTACAGTGGGAAAAACAGGGAACTTGCAATTAAATCAAAGCGGGATGTCAGAAAGATTGGTACCGTTGCAAATATTAAATTCACTTTGATCTGAAATTGAAAATTACACCACAAAAAGTAATGTATTTTGCAATAAAGTGTTTGGAAATTCATTTAAAAATTGTGACATTTATACATACACAGATATATATGCAGAGAGAGGTGTGTGTGTGTGTGTGTGTGTGTGTGTGTGTATACTGGAGATATAACACTCAAATAAGCACGATATCTGAGGCATTCCCACCTAGCCCAAAAATATCAAGTCTGCTCTAAAAATTACATATCATTCAAAGTTTGATTAAAAATTAAGATCCTCATTCAAAACAAAGCAATAACTTTGACCACAGCTGTGATTTGCTTGAAACACACGAAAAGCAAATAGCAACTGGTGCTAGGTAATTATCAGTGGATAATTGAACTGGAACCAATACTTGGAATGCACACATGCAGCCTCCCTCGCTGATGAGGGTTCTACTATTTCCATTGTGTAATTTTAAATTAGTTGTTGGGAATATCTTACCTTCCGTAGCCATTATCCAAAATGAAGCTCATATTATGGTGACCTGAAATCAGAATTGAGATGTTGAAATGCAATGCCTGTTCCAGCTATGACAATATTCTATTAATGAAACACGTATAAATCTTACCTACGTAGGTTCCAGTCATTCTGCAAGTCATAGTGCCTTTTCTACTGGATGTGTAGTCAAGTTTCAAACCGTACCTGCAAGTTTAAAGTCTTTCATTGTATTGAAGAAAAATATAAATATTGCCATAAGTTTACAGGAAGGTGGAACCTATATGAGAAAATAATTCTCCCAGAGAATACAAAGCTCACAATCTGCTGGATCTCAATGAGGCAGAAGGTTTCCTGACAAGGTTCCACCTGACTGGCTGCTTGTCATGAAGTTTCAAAAATTCAGGGGCAAAACAGACCTCAGGGATGAAGCCAAAGCTGGTGATGGTAAAGCAACTCATTGGATTCAAAGATTGGTCTGGTTTTGCATAGGTGGTGGATCTAAAACTTTTACCTTGGCCCACTGCCTGAAGCCAATTCACCATCATTGGCTGAAGGGTGGAAAATAAAAGGCAGAGCAGCTTGTGGTGCAGGCAGGAGCACTGAGTGGAGTGCCCAGGGAGTACTGAGTGTCAGTAGTGCCTCCAATCACCACGGCCTGTACCTTACAGACAGCAGCAAAGAGACAATGCTGGCTGCCGACCTTGGAAGGAGCTACCTCAAAGATGCAGTGATGGTTGAACTCTGGGAATTTACACCAATCAGTTACGTGTAGAAACAAAGGGACAACTTTGCAGATGGGATTAAGCTAGAACTGCCCCCAGAATTGCAGGAAGCAACTCACAAAGTTCAGAATGAGTTAGGAAACATTTAGGAAGAAAATCACTGAGTCACTTTAAGCAGATAGCACAGTGGGTCAGACTGAACTAAAGCAGGCTCAATAGAACTTTCTCACCCAAAACCTCACTGCATTTGGAGTTGCAAACTCACAAGGTATCCGAGTCCGGATGAAGAAGTTCACAGAGCATTCCTCCAGCATAGACTCTAGAATTGGAAAGATGTCAAGTGATTAATCAGACATGGTTAATGATATTTGTTATTTCTGCTTACAGCTAATGCTTTCAAGGATATTCATTCTAGTTCCAATGAGCTTTGAAAAACAGATAAATATGCATTGGTTGCTGCAATTAAAAAACTACAAATGTAATCATACCCCTTGGACTACTTACAAGGATGTTGCCAGGACCTGAGGACCTGAGCTATAGGGAAAGCCTAAGTAGGTTAGAACTTTATTCCCTGGAGCACAGGAGAATGAGGGGTGATCTTATAGAGGTATACAAAATTATGAGGGATATAGATAGGGTGACTGCATGCAGGTGTTTTCCCCTGAGGTTGGGTGAGACAAGAACTAAAGGACATCGGTTTCGGGTGAAAGGTGAAATACATAAGGGGAATCTGAGGGGAACTTCTTCACACAGAGGGTGGTGCGAGTGTAGAACAAGCTGCCAGTGGAAGGGGTAGATGGGGTTTCAATTGTAACACTTAAGACAAGTTTGGACAGGTACATGGATGGGAGGGGTTTGGAGGGATATGGTCTGGGTGCAGGTAGATGGGACCAGGCAGAAGATCAGGTCGCATGGACTAGATGGGCCCAAGGTCCTGCTTCTGTGCTGCAGTTCTCTATGACTCTATCAGCGAGGGAAGGACATAGTCAGGAGAATATAAGGATCTTCTTGAAAAATATCTGCTCCAGTGATCATGCTTGAAGGCACTGAAAGGGCTTTGTCTTGTCTTGTCTTCCCCTCTCCCCTTGGTTGGATGTTTGAAAGTTTTGGGAAACAGCACAACATAGAATTCCTTTTCTTCACCATGAACTATGACCACACATAATCATCAGCTCCAGGATTAAACCATCAAGGTAAAAAATTACAGATCAAACTGTGCCTCTTCATACTGAATGTCAAGTGAACACCTCAACTGAACCAACCACTAAGCCTGAGGGTAAAGCTGCTTTCGTTTAACAGACACCAGAGGAACACCAAGGCAGGTCCAAACTGCACTGTGTGTCATTGGGCTGACCTACGCAGTAAATTCACCCATATATTTTTACCTCAAAATCCTGGTGTTTCTGTGACTGGAATCCTTTGGTTTATTACTGCCATAGACATCAGTGAGAATATTCCCTCGCATAGTAATGAGTTGCCCTAGGAACCAGAAGGAAATCAGGAGTTATGAAGGAAGTTGGAAAGGTGAAGAGCTTTGTCAAAGAGCCACAGTTTGCAAGGTTAGAATATCATAATGCAGGAACTAATTTTAGAGATGTTCACACAATCTCGGTCAATGCTCCAGGGAAGTACACAGAGGGTGTGGCACTGTCAGGAGTACTGTCTTCCTGCTAACATGTTAAATGGAGGCCCCTTCTGGCCTCTCGTTGATCCAAAGTTCCCAGGACTGGGAATGAAGGGTGGGCTAGTTGTGATGTGCTGAATTTGGAAACTCCTTGGATAATACGCAATGATTTTGATCGGACTGTCATGAGGCAGAAACAGTCCCAAGATGGCAGTAGCTTGGTAAGAGCATGAAAGACATGGAGTGAAGGAATTACTGAGTAACTCCTAGTTTTCCATATTTGATGTGATTGTGCAGATTCCTGAAGTTGCTGCTGGGTTAACAATCAGTGCCGATCACCTTATTATTCCCACCTCAGAGAGGCAATTTTTAATTGAAA
>JAUZTB010000135.1:29920652-29932087 GCA_034780895.1 Rhynchobatus australiae
CAGGAAGTTAAAATTCTATGAGTCTATCATTCACAGCAGCAGCTAACTCCCAAGTTCAGGGTAAGAGGCAGATCTATACAGGGTATCGTAACCATAACTGTCAAATGCTCTTTCCAGAAATGCACCATGCCAAAAATTTTAAAGTAATCATGTTAGCTAAGCTATCAGCAACTTAAAGTTTTAATGTGGCACCAATCCATACTGTTTATTATATTCTGACTTTAACACAGCTGTAACGAATGGGGTACACAGGGATCAGTACTGGCCCCTCAACTGTTCACGATATCTGTCAATGATATTGGTAAGGGCATCAAGTAAAATATATCCAAGTTTGCTCTTGATACATAAACAGACAGCTGTACGAGATGCAAGGAGGATACAGTGAGGCTTTGGGAGATACAAATAGGCGAAGTGAATGGGTGAGGACATCAGATGGAATACCATAAGGAAGAATGTAAGGTCATACACTTCAATAAAAAAAAAGCCAAGTGTGTTTTTAAAATGATGAGCGATTGAAGTCTTTTGTTCAGATGGGCTTATATATCCTCATATATGAGCAACTTAAAGTTAGCATGAAGATATAGCAAGCAATTAGGAAGGCAGGCAGTCTGTTAACCTTAACGGCTAGAGTATTTGAGAAATCAATAAAAACAGTGCAACTGTATAAGTCACTGGTGAGACCACACCTGGAATATTGGGTACAGGTTTCAGTTCCCTATTCAAGGAAGTATATACTTGCAATAGAGGGAGTGATTTCTCGGACTGGGAAATTGTCCTTTTAAGACAGATTACAGATTGGGCCTTTACTCTCTTGAATGAAAGATGATTGCATTGAAACATATTAAATTCATACAACACAGATGCAAGAAGTCAATTTACTTTGCTTCTATTTCTTATACTCTTTCGTTTGTCTGTTTTTAATCCCTTCAAATGTTTTAAAGTTTGATATTTCAGTTTTTACTGTAATGATGCATTCAAATCTTTACTTAAAATCAAAATGTTTAAAGTTAAAATGTTAAGTGGAAACTGCAATCTATCCTTCTTGGTTTGCTGTTCAAGCATCCTTTGATGTGATTAACTGCCCAAGCAGCTTAATAACATCACAGCTGCAGGTTGCCAGAGATCCCTCAAAACTGATGTTGGCAAAGTAAAAGTTTTTGCCACACAAGTCACTGGATCTTTCTAGGCAGTTGAGAAGATCAGCACAAAGCCTGAGCTCTCATGTGAAAAAAAGTCTTGTACAAAAAAGGAGCTTTTACTGCATAGTTTCTGCAAACCACCGATCAAGTCCACTACTTGTTTTCTCTATTGACATGGACTATAGGAATGGCAACAAACCAGAGGCCATGCCTTTGCAGTTTGGTGTTGGACATGGGAGACAAAGGCCTATTAAAGCATAGCTGCCTCAGTTTTGCTGAAACCTTTCCTGCTACAGGCCTTTAGCCAAGAGTTTTACACCAAACCAAAACAAAATCCTTTAAATGAGACAGCGAAAAACATGGGCACAGAGTTTGGTTTTAGGCAGCACCTAAAAGAGCCAGAAAGAGGTAGAGATGGTTAGGGAAGAGGTTTCAGAGCTTAGGGCCTCAGGAGTTGAAGGTACAGTCACAGGAGGTAGAACAATTAAAAGTGATGATACAGAAGAGGTAAGATTTTTAAACTCTTAAATAGCTAGCAGAGAAGAAAATCATCATTAAGCTAAATTAGCAAGCACTAACAGGAGAGATGATAAAATTTAACAGGGCAGCACTTTATCTCTCATACTCAACAGCCTTATGAATTTGCCCAAAGCCTGTCTTTATGGTTTCAAGCTTCCACTCTGCCTAAAAGATTGGCTCAATTAAGATTCAACTTCAAATGTTTAATCTGTCCTAGTTCTTCCAAATAAACCCATCTTTCTATGGGTAATGTTGTAGGAAATTATGTTTCCCTTAACTTGGGCTAATCTACCAGCAACCAGCATGGGTAAGAAATTATGATAATTATAGGCAGACATTGTCAGTGCAATAACCCTGGAACACCATTAAAGTTCAAAGCCATCTAGCTACAGCCTTATGGCACTGCCTCTCTCCTGAAGCACAATTATACAAGGACTTAACTTCAAACACCCAAGCAGCATGGGGCACCTAAATTACCCTTAGATGACAGCAAGAACAACCGGATGAGCACAACTGGTTGTCATACATAAAATAGCAGTCACCGTTCTATTCTTTCTTCAAGGACTTCTCCACACTAAAGAGTTTGATCCATGTGCATCACAGTATGTAATTTATAAATATCTTCCAAACATGAAAAGGGAAATGAAGACCACCTGTTCAGCATGTGACTATCATCCCACAAGCTGAACTTGATGAATACATTTTAGTCCAATCCCCAGTTACCTTATGATTCCTTTCAAATGTGCTTCTTTGCAATGAAAGAGCAGGAGAAAAAAAAGACAAAACAGATTTGTCTCCATTGCAGTTTTAGGATTTTTAAATATTTCCCAACTATCCTTTAACTTTGCAAATAGTTAATGGATCTAAATGGCTGCGGTAACTGTGCTGAATCTAGCAGTTATTGGGCTTTTTACAAGGTTCCAACTTGCTTGTACTGTGTGATACAGTAGGTCAATTCTTGTAATTCAATCACCTGATCATTGGCTTTTAAATCAAAGCATTTTGTACCAAATTGCTTAGCATACTTTTTTGTCATTTGTCACTTTTGAACCAGTATTTTTGTTAGTCTATCACCATGCCACTGAATTTCTGGCTGCACCATGTAGCATGGTGAAATGCTTGATATGATAGTCACTTAGAAAATGGAGAATGTCTCATTTTGTACTAGAAAATATAGAATGTTATTCATATGCTAGTGTACAAATTGTATTAAGGAAACCCTTTATTTTGTTGTGATCAGTGCCTCCAAGGAAAACAACAATCCATGTACTGGGTTAACATTTCATTCTCTTTGTGGACATCAAACATAATTTCCTCAAATACAAAACCACAAGATCCCAATAACACTCATATAAATCAGCAAGCTAGGACTTGCCTCAGAGAAACCATGCAATAGAGCATTCCAAGAATTCACTGAGCTTAAAGGGCTTCATCTTACAGCTACTCAAGGAAATAGCAGAGAAATGAAATAAACTTAAGGCCTACAGATAACATATTGTAGTAATCTGAAACAATAAAGGAAGATATTTGTCATAAAAAGAATCTTGGGCACAAGTTTCTATAAGGTTGGAAATAAGCAAGTGCATCAGGTCAACATATTCAACCATGGCTAATAACATATGAACAGTGAAACAATTATCTATAGCGATATCAGGAACATACTTATTTCAATAAATATGATGGCTGGTGTGCATCCCATCCAATAAAATGACACAATTTATCCATATATCATTTACTTAGATTTTCAGTAATTCTCCACATGAAAAGCTTGCACTGAAATCAAAACCCAGGAAGTAAACTAATTAAAAGTAGGAGCGAGAACATACGCTAAATCTGCAAATTTAGAAATACAATGTGCAGAGGCAGGGGAGGATTGCAACTCACCAATACCAACTAATAAGTCACCACCCTACTCTCTCACTTATGTAAATAACCTGGAAATTCAAAACTTATTCAGTCTGTCAAATTTACAGATCACCTAAACAAGATCACAAAGAGTGACACTAAAAATAGCAAAAAAAAAGACTGGAGATGGATTTTGATTTGTGTCGTAATTTAAGAGGCAAGTTGAAAATTCAATTTAGCTAATGCAAACCGGTTAAAAACATGGAACAGTAGGCTGCAAAATGAAGCTGCACTGACAGCAGAAACCTTACAGCAGACCTGGCTATGAGTAGCAGTGAGGTTAACATAACCAATGTCCAGAAAATGCAAGAAGGCAGTTCAAAAAAATAATGCAACTCAGGGATATACAGCAACAAGATTGAGGCTCGTCCTGCAGGATTTATACTAAAGCTTTACAACTACACTGAGCAGATAAAATTTTGAATTGATATATCAATATCGATTCTGGTCACCTTCATAAAGGATGCAGTGTAAATCTGTGAACAAAGAAAAAAAGATCAAGTAGAAAAATCGCGTTTCTGTTTCTTCATATGATATAGAAAGCCATTTGGCATCAAGTCTATGTTTGCTCTGAGAGCAATCTGTCTCATTCCCCCCACATTTCACTATAACCTGTTCTCTCTGACAAACCATAATGCCCCCACTCCAATTTTCCTGCCACCCAGGAGTAATTCACAGTGGCCAATTAGCCTACAAGTGAGTCATTGAAATGTGGGGGGAAACCAGAGCACCCAGACAAAACCTACATGGTCAAAGGCAAACTCCACACACACAGCATCCAAGATCAGGATCAAATCCAGGCCGCTGGAGCTACGCAGCAGCAGATCTAACTCCTGTGTCATTGTGCCACTCGAAGCAGTCAAGGAACAATGTCTCAGTCCCACAGAGTATTAAATATAACAAATGCTTCTTTTTAATAGTCTTTCTGCTACTTGGAAATTAAAATTTTAATTTAAGGAAGCACAATAATCCATATATTTTGAGTAAAAAGACCTGAAGGCCACTACAAGTAAAACCTTGATTTAAATGCTATCATGACCACATGAAATGGATCAACCTCTCACTTGCCCCTTTAATTTCAGGCTCTATGTACTGAAGAACATTGCTACACCTGCAATCTTTCTTAATAGGGCATTTATGGACCTGCAAAACAAGATACAATATTCTCACAAATCAGGTCACAGACTCTAATCTTCTCCAGGGAACTGGACTTCCTTGGCCAAGTCACAAAACTGTCACAAGAGGAACATTTTACTTTTCAAAAGACTTGACTAAGTAAATCCAGAACTTTCAGCAGAGGTTGTAAAGGAAGCTGCAGCTAACTCTTTCAAGCCTTCAAGTTTTTGTCCTATATGGCTCTTACAGGAAACACTAAATTCAGATTTTGAACCGAAGACGTAAATGAAGGATACTTCTAATGCAGAACTGGAAAATGTTGGTGAACAGCTTGTAATGTCATTATTCTGTGCTTTTGGAAGTAATATCTAATGAACCAAATAACCTGCAGGAGGTTTCATGGTACATCTGGAATCTTACATGTCCGATTTGAAAACAAATCAACAAAGTGCCTCACCATTAAGTTTTCCTTTAAAGCAGTTACAAAGAGTTGTATGCTCCGGCACACCATTCTTTAAAGGCTGAAGTGAGCGCTCAGCACATCAGCAGGGGATCAGCCTGGAGGAGGTGCCAAATCAGGCCACGCGAGGGAGCTTACTATCAGTCAAGGTGGAGTCACAAACTGAAGTTGCAGGCATAAATCATGCTGTTCCAACAGGGTATGTTAAACTCTACTTATTCAGTGTCAAACTCATTAACTGTTCAAAACCAATTTCACTGATACTCAATGCCCAAGAACAGCATGCCTTAACTTCAGCCCAACTATCAGCCCTTTTTTTGTAACTTGTGAGCAATGCAAAGGTTCAGTTTGGCATTCCTTCCTCTACTCCATTCAGTGTTTAAATATCTGTGGGTCAGTTTAGTATCCAAGTGCACGCCGAAACAGCTAAACTCTCAAGAGACCAGATCTCAAGCACACCATGTTACAGATCAATATAGAACCAGCTGTGATCTGGTTAGAGGACCCATAGTCCAAAGCTCTGTGCTAATGATCTAAAGACACAAGTTCTAATCCCACAAAACTGGGTAATTAAATTTACTTGATTAATTAAATAATCGGGGAGGTGGCACAGGAGGTTGAAGACCCACACTACCTCGTTATTCCTCTTTTGGACTATTTTTGTAACTTACAGTAATTCTTTGTATCTTGCACTGTACTGCTGCTGCAAGACAACAAATTTCATGACACATCAGAACCTTCATCACAAATTTCATCACAACCTGATTGTGATTCTGGAATTAAAAAGCTGATATGAGTAATTGTAGAACATGAAACTACCATGTTTTAAGATTCTAAGAAGCATAGATAGGGTAGACAGTCAGAATCTATTTCCCAGGGTAGAAATGTCAAAACAATAGAGGACATGCTTTTAAGGTTAGAGGGGGAAGTTTAAAGGCAACGTGAAGGGCAAGTTTTTGATTCTGCAGAGAGTGGTAGGTGCCTGGAAATGGGTTACCAGGGGTAGTAGTGGAATCAGGCAGTTTGATGGAGTTTTAAGAGACTTAATATAGACACATGAATATGAAAGGGATGGAGGGACGTGGATGATACACAGGAAGACATTTAATATAAATCGTCAAGATCAGTACAACATTGTGGGCTGAATGGCCTGTCCCATGCTGTACCAGTGTCTTACAAACCATATGACTTACTAACATACTTCAGAGATCTTAGCCACTGTCGGAAAATACTCCTGAAGAGACGTACAGCACACAGCCCACAGCCCACATCATAATCAGGCCCACTTGATGTATCTCTCTGGCCCGACTGGATGTCTCTGATCCAGAAGGGTCGTGTGCTTCCATTAAAGGTCAAGGCTCCAGTTATTTGGGTAATAATGGGGATAAAAAGAAATCCATTCCAAGCCAAAAAAAAATGAACGAACAGTTGAAAAGTGTGGGCCTTAAATTGCTCTGATTGTTGGTACATAATTCACATGTGTTTGAAGGTTTATCTGGTGAGAGGAGAGTTGGTTAATCTAAGCTTGACAAGCTCAGGCTTCATTCCACTGAGTTGTCTGTCACACATATGTACTATTTTAATTTAATTGTAAAGCAATGACTCTTTTAAAATAATCTGAGATTTTGGTTACATCAGATGCTCGGACTGCTTTTGAGTTTCCAGGAATGCTAAAGGGCTGTAGAATAATTGCAAACAAATTTTGCTGTCAAACACTGATCACAATTTCCCGAATCTTCAGTAAGAGAACTATTAAATGGCTGTTACTTGGTAGAAATCCCAATGAAAAATAATCTTTTCACAAATTTTAATATTTATATCTTACTTTAGTTAACAAAGAGTTGGTATGTGGTTAAAAAATATTTGACTGGTAGCTGTCAGAAGTTATGGCCACTTTTCATGTTTCACATTTCCTTCCAACAAGGAAGATGGCTTTTCACCCCTTCGAGTCAATGCCAGCTCTTACAGCAATTCCATCACTTTCACTTCCCCCACTCATTCCCCAGCAACCCATACTCTCACACATCCATAATCACCCTGATTCTCTTGCCACCCACCTGCACATATCAGACTGTGCAATGCCTTGCAAAAACCTGTTTGCAGGTACTCCCACACTAATTAAAATGGTGATCTCATCACCACACAACTCAGCACAAAGTGGACCACAAAAGAAATGCACGAGGCCTGACAATTGAGGGTTGGCTGAAAAGAGTAAACACTTGGTGCCAAGATATAGGATTCAGAGGGCACACTGACCAGCACAGTGAGTGTAGCTATTGCTGGAGACTGACAGCACCCACACCACCTCGATCCTGCAGTCACTGTCATCAGCTCCTTTCAGATATAATGGAAGCTCATGTCTACCCCACTGTTTGGCAGCACTGGTCTCCCAGCCTGACGTTTTCCCCATGGCAACAAGCTTAATGATGGTTGCTGGCCATTGAGCCTATCACCACAGACAAGCCTCAGGGTTAGGGAGAGCCGTGCCATCAAACAAAGAGACTGGGAGATAGCAGCTTGCTTCACATTCAAGCCCACCACATCCCACTGGCCCACATCTAGTGTACTGACTAAAAGTACATCACTGGCTACCAGCCCTGATCCCCACAGCTTAGCATTAAGTGGCCACATCACCCACTCCCAGTCTGTTCAACACCAGCCCCCACACCTCCCACCCAATCCACACCAAGCCATGAGGCAATGTGATTACTTTAACTGTTTCATTACTGCAAGGGTACCATTAGAGGGCCCAGCCTTAACCAGGTTCCCGAAACAGCAACCATCAGCAGCAAAGAGGGCTGGGGATCACATCAGGTTCCTGGCACAGCAATGTTCTCAGTAACACCTTTCTATATATAAAAACTTTTAGTGCCTATTCAACTAGTGTTCCTTTACCTGGGAAGGTATCATAACAGATTCCACCAACAGGTAGCTGGGACAGCAGGAATATCAGCAGCTCCACCAGTCACAGAACACTTCCCAAATATTTTTACACAGGGCTACCTTCAGTTTCTACTGAACAAGACGTTTGGCTCTCTAGCCTCTCATTCCAAATCAAGCTTTAGTTCCAATTGTGGTCATTCAAACAGAAAACACTCTGGGCCTCTCACTGCCCATGTCTGATGTGGCTTGTCAAAATCTACCAACATCAAGTTCCAGTCTGTTCTCCACCTTTGATGTGCATACATACTACCATAGTCTCTCATTTGATCCCCTAAAAATGCAAGTTGTTGGTATCTCTCGGAGCCAGGACTTCAATAAAAATATACATTATTTTCCTTATAATATAATTATAATTACAAAAAAATTGATGTATTTTATTTGTACCAGTCATGCACAGGCAGAAATTATTAAGCAACCATATTCATAATTGGAAACATCAATTACTGCACAGGGCTCTTATTGAATGACATTTTGAAGGTTACAGATGAAAATTAATTAATGTTTTTTTTTACTAAAAAGCACCATTTTTAAATTTGGAAGTAAAATCTTACACTTCTGCAACATTATTCACAACCTCAGAACATCTCAGCCAATTAAGTACTTTTCAATTGAAGTCTTCATTGTAATCCATGAAACTCAGTTCTCAACTTGTACAGATCAAGTTCCCAGAAACAACCAGATGAGGACAACCAGATAATCTGTTTAATATGTTGACCGAGGCAAAAATATTGGCCAGAAGACCTGGGAGAACTTTCCTGTTCTTCTTCAAAGTAGTGATACATCCATCAAGAGAGCAGATGGGACCTCAGTTTAATGTCTTATCTAAAAGATGGCACTTCTAATAGTGCAGCATTCTCCTAGTACTGTTTGGGAATGTCTGCCTAGATTTGCGTGCTCAAGTCTCTATGCTGGATATTGAACCTCCAACCTTCTGACTGAGGTAAGTGTACTATTCATTGAACCACACCAATTGAGTAAACTAGATATAATTATATAAATTACACAAAAATTAACTGACATCAATATAGATGGTAATCAAGTGCATCTACTTTACACTATATGCTCCCAGATCCTCAAAACATGTAAATATAGGTAAAGTTTCTGCCCCCACTCACTTCTTAAGAAAAGTATTCTGGTGAACAGAATTTTAAAAAATTACAACAAACTTTCCAAAATAATCACAATTTGACAGCTCATTTATTTATTATTAGTTGTCATGGAATCTAACAGAACAGAAAGAGACCATTTGGCCCATTGTGGCTCTCACTCATTTTTAAAGAGCTATCCAAGCAGTCTCACTTTCCCAGCTCTTTCCTCAAACCCCTGAAAAGTTTCCCTTTTCAAAGTTACTGAAATGTCTTCTATTTCCATTTCAGGAACTACATTTAAGGTTAGGATAAAGGAAAAAACACACCTCTGTTTTGTCAGTTATGTTAGAATTTTTACCATTACAAATCTTTTACAGTAAGATGAACAAGAGGAGAATGTTTATCATAGCTTGTCCTCAGATATCATGAAGCTTAGGGGATTGAATTTCAGTTGTCGGTAATATAGTACCACAGCTGCAGATCAGTGATTGTCACTTCAAGGAATTGGGAAAAACATTTTGACATTTTATAGTCAAATATATTTGCATAATGCCCACAATAATAACTAATACCTTAAATAGTAAACCCGTCAAATCCAAAATTCACCCAGTTTATCTCAGTCAGCTTATAAATCACAACTCCTGAAAACATGTTTTAAAAATCAAAGCATTGAATAAACTACTTGACAAACTTGTAGGTTCCCTCACACTATTTTTTAAATTGCAGAATACCATGTCCCTTAACAGAGCTGCGCAGTGCAGGGTAAGATGGTAAACATCCAACAGCATGCTGGTGTGCCTTGCCTCAGGCACATTTCACTCTACTTCACCTGCCAATTACTAGTCGTCAGTAACATCTCTTCTCCCCATCATCAAGCAAATGCTTAAACAACCTTACTCATGAGACAATGATGGCTTTACACTGCTATTACTTTTCATATCACACCCACAAACAACTGAGCTCTCTTTTAAGATGTCCAAATTCAGTAAATTCTTTCAAAGCCCTTTGATTTTCCCTTCTTTGCTCAATGGCATGAAGAATGATCATCACAATCTACAAATCAATCTTCTCATCATCTCTAACCCCAGAGGCAATCAACCAAGATGCAACTGGTCATGCAGTTACTGATCACTTCCCAAGAACATTAGAACAAGATACCATCTGTGTAGCTGAAACCTACACCAATGGGACTTTCGCAGTGACAACAAATACTGGGATTTCAACTATGAATAATATGTATTAGTGACCTGAAGGAAGAAAATAAATGTACGGTGGCCAAATTTGTGGATTACACAAAAATAGGTGGGAATACAAGATGCATGGAGCATTCAGTTTATACACAGATATTGATGGAGGAAGTAATTGGTAACAAGTTGGTGTACAATGTGGGAAAATGAAGCTGTTCATTTTGGAAGGAAGACAAAAGAACAGAGGTTTAGTTAAATGGAGAAAAACTGCAGAAAGCTACAACACAAAAGGTTCTGGAAGTCCTTATGCATGAGCACACGAGTGCAGCAGGCAATAGGAAAGACTAAGGGAAGGTTGGCCCTTAATTTGATGATTGAGTATAAAAGTCAGTAAGTCCTGCAACTGTACAAGATAACAGCAAGACCACACGTCAAGCATTGTGAATAGCTTTGATTTCCCTCTTTAAGAAAGCGATGCAAATCTCCACTCCCAGTTCTCAAGCTCATGAAAGAGAAAAGTACACATAATCGACCTCAAAATAATAAATGTTAGAGCACCCTGAAGCGCATCAGTTATTAGTATGACAACCTAATTGGTATTGGGTTTGTGAAGTGGGAGGGAAAAGATTTGACGTAACATTGCCAGAATGACAAACTGAAGACATACTGTATTGAATTCAAAGGTACAATCTAACAAATGACAAATGGGTATTTATTATTTTAATAAGTATATTTATGTATTGCTAATTTACACAAGGCCACATATAATGACAATGCCAAAGCCAACGTCAACCAGAGTGTTAAGATAATCCTATAATTCTACTGTCATGCAAGATTGGTGACCATAGCAGTTAGCGTGATGCTATTACAGCGCCAGTGATCAGGGTTCGATCTCAGCCGCTGTAAGGAGTTTGTGCGTTCTCCCGTGTCTGCATGGGTTTCCTCCGGGTGCTCCGGTTTCCTCCCACATTCCAAAAGACGTACGGGTAGGTTAACACGAGTTTAAAATGGGTGGAGTGGACTCATTGGGCTGGAAGGACCTGTTACCGCGCTGTAAATAAAATTTAAATTTAAAATG
>JAUZTB010000135.1:30496319-30508407 GCA_034780895.1 Rhynchobatus australiae
GCGGAAAGAGAAATCAAGTTAATGTTTCAGGTCGAAGAACCTTTGCCAAAACTGGAATGCCCCAAACAACACTAATGACTGGTTTACACCTGGTGTACATTCAGTCAGACCAGCAGTCCTCACAAGCAAACTGTTGAAGGCCATCACGAAAAAGAGTTTTCTTTATAAACTGATGTTTCTGACTCCTCTGAAATCGCAAGGGCCATACAGGTACCATCCAAAGGCTGGGCTGAGGGCTGTTGCTGTTGATGCAATGGACTGAAGTTTATAGCTGCACACCAGGATGCCTGGGGATACTGTAGCTGGCATCTGCAGATTATGCAGTTTCACTTAAATAAGGCTCCAACATGACCTGCCTTCTCTGATGCAGGATTTGTTCACTATAATGCATAAACTATCATCACTACACCACTTCCATTCCCACCTCAGAAGCAGAGATAGCATTGTAAAAGAAAAAAACAAAATAGCTGTTAAAATATTAATTTTGCAAGTTCCTGAAAATGGATCCTGAGCGTTAATAAAGAGATGCAAATTTTCTCAAGTATCTTAACTCTGTCAGGCATGTCTTTGCAAGCTTAACAGGAAATATGTATGTAACAGTTGATTAAGTATATGTATACATGTCTCTACCCTATAAGTTTCATCCTCTTATTTGTTCATTCACAGGATGCAGATATCATTGGCAGTGCTGGAATTTATAACTGCCCCTAAAGAGGTAGATAAGAGGCATGCACATTGGTGGGTCTGAAGTCACCTATTGTTGAGACCTGGTAAGGACAGCAGATTTCCTTCCATGATGGGGACTGGATGTGTTTTCAGTGAAAGAACAGTAGTTTCATGGTTACCATTACTGAGAACAGATTTTTTTAATATAAGCTCAGATTTATTTAAATTCCTTAGCTGCCATAGTGGGATTTGAACTCATGGCTCTGGATCAATCTGGATCCATATTTCTGGCTATTAATCCATTGACTTAACCGCCATACTACTGTTATCCTTCATTACGTCATGTGATGGTGCAGCAGTAATACTGCCTCATGGCTCCAAGGACTTTGGTTCAAACTTGACCTTGTATTCTGTCTGATTAGAGAATGTACATTCCTTCCATGACCACATGGTTTCCTCTGGGTGTTCTAGGTTCCTTCCACATTCCCAAAGACAAGCTGGTAGGTTAATTGACAACTGCAAATTGTAGGTAAGTGGCAAAAGGGGAGTTGATGGAGACCTGAGAGAGAATTAGTTGCAGGGATACAGGGAAATGAGGGGGGAAGTGGGACAAATGTGATTTCTTCCCTGGGAGCCAGCAAGTATCCAGTGGGCCGAATGGCCTGAGGCAGCATAACATTTTGACATTGATCTTTTTATGAAAGTGCATGTATGTATAAGGTTTAAAATAATAATAAAATATATGTGTAAAATATATACAAGTTTGCATAGTATATTACAGTTCAAAATGATTATTATGAACACTAGTTCCACAGCTATTACAAACCCAAAGAACTGGGTTACAGTGTTAATATACTTGGGATCTTCCTGCTATTTCCTTGCCATGTCTATACAATGGCAATGCATTCTCATGGTCCCAAACACCTACATCAATGACTGTGACAAAGCTGTGTAACCACTGATAATTGCCTATAAGTTAGTTTATGACAATATGAGTGCAACATTATGTCCATGAGATGAAAAATGCTGCTATTTGTCTTCTTCCATGTTATACTAATGCCTCCTTGGTATCTTATACTGCTGTTGCATTTATCGTACAATTTAAATTTCTGTTCCATTTGTTGATCCAGTACTAAACTATTAATGAACTGTTAATTAAAAAGGCAACAAATGAAAGTACCAATGCAAAACAATTCTTCTTGCAACATCTCTGGTAGAAAGGACTGAATAATTTTTGGAATGGTAGAAAAAGTAGTACTGATTATAGCAATTTACCATAAATCTTAAGGTGTCTGAGTATTTCATACATATATTTGCTGCACTCCAGAAAGTAAAGTATATGAGAATGAAAAACATAAGGCAAATGAATATAACATGAGTGCAAAATAAGCTTTAAAAATAATCAAATCACCCAAGGTATGGTTCAACGCATATTTCAATTAGCATTTTTTCAATGGTGTTTATATTTTTCATCAAAACAAATATCTTTATAATCACTTTGTTCTGAAATAATGCAAATATCATATTAAATAGTTAATAGATGATTTGTCATACTTTATGGTAGAGGCAATCAAAAATAAAATTTGGTATAGTAATACTAAAAAGGTTCATTGATTTTTAACACAGAAGGTACTGACAGTCTTACATTGCTAATTTTCAATGTTCTTCCTTATATTTAACTTTTCATTTTGAACTAAAATATTTTATATTAATATTATTTGCATTTATTACATTTTGAATTAAAAATGTATAAGTTAGTCAACAGTACTGAAGATATTCAGTGTAGTCAATGTGCAGTACTGTAGCTATCTAGTGCTGTTGAATTGTTAAAGAGCAGTACAGCAAATTCCCTGTACTGCCTGTTAGTCTACAATACAGTAAATATCCACTGCTGCCTGATTATTGATCCACAGTACTGCAAAATTCCCAGTTGAATCTGTTAATATACCGTACTGTAGATTTCTAGTACTCCCCAATTATTAGTACATTAGGTATCCAGTGCTGCCTACACTGCATGTTACTATAGTACTGCACATTCTCAATCCTGACTGATCACTAATCAACAGTACTGCAGATTCTCAGTACTGTTTGATTGAAGTCTTCTGGTTGATCAGCATAAACATAATGCCCCGCACCTCGAATGGCCTATAAATTAAAACATAAGAAAGTACCAGTTGAACAAAGTATGTAAAACAATAATGAAAATCAAAAGAATTCAGATGCTGGAAATGCAAAATAAAAAAGAAATTGCTGGAAACACTCAACACATCAGGCCACATTAATGGAAAGAGAAACAGGTTTAATATTTCAGGGCAAAGTCTTCAAAAGAAGGCGGGGATGGGATAGGTAGAACAAAGGAATATCTCCAATAAGGTGAGACCAAATAAATTACTGTCACAGTCAGAATCATATTATGCTTCTTTGTCAGTGTTACGTTTTGTAGCCTTCTGACACAGAGGCTTGATTCCTTTTACTTTAATTTCCCATTCAGTTCCACTCTGACCCACTTGTCTGCAACCTCCTACAGTACTACAGATTAGATCAACATAAGCATGAGTAACAACACCTCATCTTCCATTTGGGCACGTTGCAGCCTTCCGGACTGAATATTGAATTCTCCAACTTTAGGTAACTTGCTCTTTCTTTTTGTCTGCATCAGAACAGGCATTTCTGCCTGTCATGCATCTGTTTCTCTTTCAATTAGTATAGTCTGGCCCACTGACATGTCCCATAGATCTGCTATTAGCAGCACATAACACTGACACAGAAGCATAATCTGATTCTAACCGCTACATTAACTCATTTGGTCTGTCCTATTAGAGATATTCCCTATGTTCTAACCATCCCTCCCTAATCTTCCTTGTTTCTGAAAACTGACTTGCTTTCTGAAAACTTCCGAGTTTTAATGAAGGGTCTCAGTCCTGAAATATTAAATCTGTTTCTCTTTCCAGCAATGTTGCCCTATCTGCTGAGTGTTTCCAAAATTATCGTTTTTGACATAGAACAATTTATGATTTTAATATAATTTTACATTAGAAAAAAATTATAAAGCATTCTTGGTTTAGATTATTTGGTGTATATATCTTGGATCATTCATGAGTGAATCTCCAGGTTTCAAAACTTTGAAAATGTCTTTTNNNNCATTTTAAGAGATTGGGATATTGATAATATTATGCATCAGTCAATACAGATAAAGCATCCAAAAGGCCTCATTTAAGATATTAAAATACAAACCAAATAATTATATTTTTATTGTAGAATATTTTTCCTGTAATTCCATGAGTAAATAAAATGAATGGTTCAACTCTAACAGCCAAACTACAGAAGAAGCTCAGTTATCCAGCAAGCATGGGACTTGGCAGGTGCCAGTTAATAAAATATGCTAGTTATTAGTTAACCTCAGATGCTCCCTCTGAAATACCAGTCACTAACATGTGCCAGGATGTACATTACTGGATAACAAACCTTCTACTGTAGTTAGCTTTTAAACTTACTTCATGGACACGATGGGTTTAGTGGTTTCCCTCTGTCCCATATATTTCCTAGCTTCAAATTTTCTCTCGTCTTTCAGGAAAAGAATCTGCCTATCCCAACATTTTCAGTTTTATGACTGCCTTGAGATTTTTAAACAGTCTTCCCATTGCGTTTTCCATTAGATCTCTGAGAATTTTGCCAGATGTCCCGAAGTGTTTTACAATCACTCAAGTACTTTATGAAGTATAGTCATTGTCATAATCTAGGGAAATGGCAAGTGAGATGAATGACCTGATAATCTGTTTTAGTGATGTTAATTGAGGGATAAATATTGGCCAGGACTTCAGGGAGTACTCCCCTTCTGTTCTTCAAAAAGAATAGAATCTCTCCATGTGATATTTAATGATAATTTGAGAAAATAGATGGGACTTTGACTAACTGTCTTATCCCTAAGACTCCAGTATAGCACCGAGGGAGTACTGTGCTGTTGGACTGCTATATTATACTGGAGTGTATGCCACAATATTTTATGCAAATCAGTAGTGTTGGATGACTTTAAAATGATTTGAAGTGTATTTAAGTCTTTAAAATGATTTAAGTTTGGTTCTGGGAGTTGCAATCTTTATCATTTTATCTACTTCAGAAGTCATTTAGAAGTTACTGTAAGTGTATAATGGGATTAAAAACCAGCATGTGGCCCAAACCAGTCCATCCACGGTTCAAGCCTCATCCCATCTTTCTTCATCCACAGCTATGAACATAACCCTCCATTCTCTTCTTCTTCATATGTTTGTCGAGCCTCTGCTTAAATATATCTATACTATTCGTTTCATTTACTTCCTTTGTAGCTAGTTTCACATTCTCACCAGTTGGATTTCTTTGCGACCATTTTACATTGATAAACTCTAAAAGTCCTTTTTCCCACAAATAAAAATATTTTCCGAACATCTATTAAAGGCCTCCATAATTTTAAACACTGGTTTTGTATTATAATTCTAAAACAAGGTCTAATGTGATGCTTGGTCACTTTTACAATCAGATATATTAGGGACAAAGGACCAGAAGCTGTCAAAGATATGCCAATTTGGGATACCCAGTAGTAGTCTGAAATGCAAAGGCTGAAATGAACTACAATAAGAAAGGATCATACATATAACAATACCTCAAATACAGACACTTTAGTTTAGATACTGATTTTCTCAGTATATTGATAATATATCAGTTATTAATCATGCATTAATAGCATACTGAGGATGTTGATAGTTTATTTTATTATTTATCTATTCAGCTATTGGTAAAGTATCTTGGTGAATTGTCCTTGAAGATAATGTATTTAGTTACACTTTGGGAAAATCCAAAGAGTTAAAGCAAGATTACTGAGAAGTTCTGACAAAAGTGTTTGAACAAAGTACTTTACAATTGGCATATGATTCTAATAGCTGAACTAAAATGTTCAGATAACCAAGGTCACTTCCCTAGACAGCTAGGCTTGCTGAAGCAATAACCTAACCATGAGAATATTCCCAGGGAAGATTGCATGTAACTAAAACTATCATCCATGGTGATAAGACTGTAATGAGCTGCTCTTTTTGTAATAACTTTAAAGACAGAAACAAGAAGCATGAGACAATTAACTGGACTCTGAGGGCTGATTTAACCTTTCCAACTTGTGCCTGCCCAAATGAATGACACTTAAAAAATATGAAACACCAGGACAAATCAATCACCTTGGAAGATTGATCACCCAATAAGTAGGTTGGACAAAGGACCTTATTTGATTGAATTAATTATATTTTAAATTCTTAGCTTCGTCTCACTCAATAAAAATAGATGGTGCAGAGAGTAATAGAAAGAGGTGAAGACAAGTCACAAAAGATCATGAGAAATATGGCAAATTGCACATCAGCCAAAGGAGTAGACCGTCAAAGTGAGAAACTGTCAAGAGTGAGACTTCAATAAGCTTTAACAGCTCAGTCAAATATTTACTGCTTGTATGCGAGAATGAATGAACAGAGAAACTGAAGTAAGCACCTTTGTGAATATAGTTTTAAAGGTGGGATTAGGTGACCAGCTCTATCTCTGCACTAAAGCAGACAAGATTGTTTCTTCATAATAATTTTACAAGACTTGTTCCTGGTAGAGTGCCCAACAACCCAAGTTTCCACAGGAAAAAAAAGAAGAAAATGGGACAGAGATGACCTAAAGAATCTTAACTTGACATGAGTTCCCACTTATTGTCCAATTTCTGGAAGCCTTAATATCAAGAACCTGATTAAGAACAGATGATCTAATTTACTTACTACTACATTGACTGAGGATTTTGGTCTTAGTGCCTTTATCTGTTTCCTGGAGATGCCATCTATGCACGAACGTGCTCCATAAATCACTGTGATGGAGATGTCCTCTTGAATCTGATTAATCCTCAAAAGCATTGGCTGTTTAGCCCAACCAAAAGGAATGGTCATATTCTTGAAAGCGGTTTCACCACTAAAAACACAGGGGAGGGAAAGCTTTTAGGATATTCCTACAAATTTCTTTCCAATCCCTCTTTTTAACACTATTCAGCTGAAGGCGGCTGCAAAGTCAACAACATCTTATTGATGACAGCAAAAAGTATTTAGAAACAAGAACATAGAACAGTACAGCTCAGGAACAGGCCCTTCAGCCCACAATGTGGTGCTGAACTAATTACACTAGTAATAAAATGCCCAACAAAACGAATCCCTTCTGCCTACACAATGTCCATATCCTACCATTTCCCTCATATTCATGTGCCTATCTATGAGCTTCTTGAATGCCCCTTTCATGTTTGCCTCCACTACCACTCCAGACAGCGCATTCCAATCACCCACCCCTCTCTGTGTAAAACACTTGCCCTGCACATCTCCTTTGAACTTACCCCCATCACCTTAGATGCATGCTGTCTGGTATTAGACATTTCAACTCTGGGGAACAGATACTGGCTGTCTATCTATGCCTCTCATAATCTTATAAACCTCTATCAGATCTCCCCTCAGCCTCCACTGCTCCAGAGAGAACAACCCAAGTTTGTCCAACCTCTCCTCATAGCACATGCCCTCTAATCCAGGCAGCATCTTGGTAAAGATCTTCTGCGCCCTCTACAAAGCCTCGACATCCTTCCTATAATGGGGTGACCAGAACTGAATGCAACACTCCACCTGCGGCCTAACTAAAGTTTTATGAAGCTGCAGCGTAACTTCCTGACTCTTGAACTCAGTGCCTCGATTAATGAAGGCAAGCATGCCATATGCCTTCTTTACCGCCCTGCCAACCTGTGTAGCCACTTTCAGGGAGCTATGAACTTGGACCCCAAGATCCCTCTGCGCATCATCACTGTTAAGAGTCTTGCCATTAACAGTGCACTGTCTCTTTACATTTGATCTCCCAAGGTGCAACACTTCACATTTGGCCGGGTTGAACTCCATTTGCCATTTTTCTGCCCATATCTGCAACTGATCTATATCCTGCTGTATCATTTGCCATTCTTCTACACTATCCACAACATTACTAATCTTCGTATCATCTGCAAACTTACTAACCCACCCATGTACATTTTCATCCAGGTCATTTATATACATTACAAACAGCAGAGGTCCCAGTGTGGATCCCTGAGGAACACCACTAGTCAGACCAGCTAAAATAAGTCCCATTGACCACTACCCTCTGTCTTCTATGGACAAGCCAATCTGAATCCAAACAGCCAATACATCATGGATCCCATGAATCTTAATCTTCTGGGTGAGCCTCCCATGAGGGACCTTGTCAAACACCTTACTAAAATCCATGCAGATAACATCCACAGTTCAACCTTCATCAATCACCCTTGTCACCTCGTCAAAAAACTCAATCAAGTTAGTAAGGCACAACTTGCCCTGCACAAAGCCATGTTGACTGTTCCTAATTAGACTATGGTTTTCCAAAAGCTCATAAATCCTTTCCCTAAGAATCTGCTCCAGTAAATTCCCTACCACTGACATGAGACTCACCAGTGTATAGTTACCAGGATTATCCCTGCTTCCATTCTTGAATAATGGAACAACACTAATTACTCGCCAGTCCTCCGGGACCTCGCCTGTGGCTAGGGAGAACACGAAGATATTGATCAAGGCCTTAGCAATCTCAGCTCTTGCCTCCCTCAATAACCTGGGGTATATCCCATCAGGCCCTGGGGACTTATCTACCTTTATGCTTTTTAAGAGACCCAACACAACCTCCTCCTTTATCTCGAAATGCACCCACACTGATATTAGCATGCCCCACACTGATCTCCCTATCCTCCACGTCCTTCTCCTTGGTAAATACTGATTCGAAGTACTCATTAAGGACCTCACCCACATCCTCCACTTCCAAGCACGTGTTCCCTCCTCTACCCCGGAGTGGTCCTACCCTCCCCCTAGTTATCCCCATGCTCTTGATGTATGTATAGAATGCCTTGGGATTCTCTTTAATCCTACTGTTGATTTAGCAGAACATACAATATTATGGGTTATCTAACTCAATAATACAAGAACAATTTGTATTTATGAAGTGCCTTTAACATAGAACAGTACAGCACAGGAACAGGCCTTTTGGCCCATGATGTTTTGCCAAACTAATTAAATTAGTAATTAAAAGCCTAACTAAACTAATCTCTTCTGCTTTCACAATGTCCATATCCCTCCATTCTCTGCACATTCATCTACCTATCTAAGAGCCTCTTAAACGTCTCTATCATATTTGCCTCCAAAACCATCCCTGGCAGCACATTCCAAGCACCCACCACTCTCTGTGTAAATAAATTTGCCCTGCACATCTCCTTCAAACTTACCCCCTCTCACCTTAAATGCACTTTGTCACATGGTAACAAGTCCCAGGCCAAACACTGCTGCTTTTATCCAACAATGACATGAAGGTGCTTTTCTGTCAAGATTACAAAATGGTAATCAGGAGCCAGAAGCTTCAATGCTCTTTTCCTCTTGCTCTTAGGCAGGAGCACAGGGCTGAATTTAGTGTTTCACAGCTGTCCTAAATTAAGGCAGTGTATCACAGGCCATTTTATATTAGTATCAGTGAAATGTTTTCATCTTCATTGCTTGAGTAACCCCAATGCAAATTAGTTGGAGTTACCGAATTTAACCATGAGGAAAGGCCAGTTGAAAGACATCTTTGCATCACCATTGCTACCCATGTAATTTTGTGCTATGAGAAAACCCGGAATTATTATATTTGTTCTCCCCAGCCAAATTGTCAATAAAAATATTGAATATTTAGGGCTCAAGCACTGATCCCTGCGATAATGCACTAATCACACCCTGCCAAAGTGAAAAGGGCACATTTATTCTATCTACTTGTTTTCTATCCATCCTAGATATTAACCAACACATTACACATGAGTATATTGCCCCCAATTCTGTGTTTTGACCTTGTTCTGAAATTTGTGTTGTGGGAACTGTTGAACAAAACATTCCACTAACATCAAACTAAACGTACAAATATGTTAAAGAAAAAAAGATTTTTACAAAAGGATTTCTTCAGGATGCCACAAATTGCCAATTAGAAATTTAATTGCATTTTAGCAACCTTTTTTGTGTTAATTTATCCTAATTTTCAACAGATACATTAAACAGACTATATAAGAATACCTGAATGGAATGTGTGAGCAGAAAATTGTACAAAGTGTCATTTAAAACTGACGAGTTGCTTGCAAGATAACACAGCACTGAAAGTCACTTGGGCAAGTTAATCAGTTGCATGCTGCACTCTGTATGGGGGCATTAGTTCAGTTGATCAGTTCCTGGGGTCAGGAGATCAGTGATGGGAATGGTCAGGCAAAGGTCATAAGCTTGGGACATAGTGGGGTACCATGGTGGAGGGAGGTGTTGGAGTACAGGCCAAAGGAGAGCAGGTAAAGCATTAATTAAGAGGAGGCTTCCTAAGTTTGATTCCCAAAACTAGAGGCCCCTCTTGAATTGTGTCACTGCCCATCAATAGGCATACTTCATAGCCATGTGCACAGCCCACAGAAAAAAGAGCTAGTCATGTGATTTATGACAAGAAGTGCCAATTAAAATTTTCGGAGAGATGCAGTTTGTCCCAAAAACCATCATAATCGCTTACTGCTCCAGAAAAGAAAAATCACTCTCATACACATGGCACTGAAAAGAGAAGTGCTATATGATTGAACTTATAGCCCATAATTTTAAAGTTTATGAGGTCCTGCGATTTAAACTGTTATCTTGCAGGGGAGCTGCTGAATATCAATTGTTAAAGATAAGAATGTTAGGTAGTGTTAGAGATTTGTCACTAGAAATATAATAAAAGTTATGATATTTATTTTGGAGCTGGTAGGTGATTTATATTAAATTATTCCAATGCAAAGAACAAATTGGAACACATATTTAAAAGATAATCTGATTATATAGCCTCATGATTTTTAGATTGTTAATGTGGTTTTATTTCCTACAGTCACACTCTATATAGTCACACAGATTTGATGCCTCACAGTTGTGTCACAAAAATAAACTATTGAATGAAATAATTACACATTTAGTATAAAACTTAGTTTGTTCACACCTTAACGCAATTCTAAGTAACAATCTATTTTGATGAAAAAGAGTGTAAAAATTGGAGGCCATTTGGCTCTTCATGATTCTTCTGTCATTCATGACTGATCTTTTATGCCAGCACTACTTTCCCACCCTAATACCATATACCTACTCCCCTTAATATTCAAAAATCTATATACTCAGTGACTGCACCTCCATAGTTCCCTCAGGCAGAAAATCCGATGATTCTTTTCCTGCTGGCTAAAAGAATTCCTTCTCATCTCAGTTCTAAATATCTGACCCCTTATTTTGAGACTGTGATCCCTTGTGTGAGATACCCCAACCTTCAATCCTTCAAAGTGCTGTTTTTTTTAAATTTTCAATGAAATCACCTCTTGGTTTCCTAAACTCAGGGAGTGTATAGGTGCAGCCTGCTTAATACTTCTTCTTGGGGCAAAGCTACCCAACTCAGGACTTAAACTGGTGAGCCTTGCTGAACTCTTTTTTTGCTCCAGATTCCAGCCTCTGCAGTGTCTTGTGTCTCTAGTTAATTTGGTGAACCTTTGTTGCACTCACCGATCACAAATACATACATCCCTAAATAGTGAGACCAGACTTGTGCACAATATTCCTGGTGTAGTCTCACCAGGCCAGTACATAACTCCAGTCATATGTCTTTACTCTTGTACTGAAGTGTGGACATCTCTGCAGAAGAAGAAAAGGTGTGCAATTTATTTGAAGAAAAAATGTAAGGGATTAAACTATAATGATCAGATTTTTAATTGCCACTACAGTGTAGGCCTTGCTGAAAAGGAAGCATTATTCTAGTATTCCAGAAAGTTTAAATGAATCCCAGAGTGAATTCCTATTTGCTTAAGTTGAAACTGAGCTGGTGTTTTGCTCACCCTTATAGACGAGTCTGAACACGACCTCCATGAATTACAGGAAGACAAATTTCTGGTACCACGCAGACTTTTAGAATTTCCCTATATTACCAATATTTTTGTGCTTTGCATAGTATCTTTTCAACTGTGTTTTTACTGTAACATTTTGGAGATCTGGAGGAAAAAACTTGAAAGTGTAGGGAAATTTGTATGGGAATTGCAATGTGTGAATCACTTGCATCTATTTGACCCAGTGCAGGCTGTATATAAATGCACCGATTTCAGCTCACTATCATGATAGTTGGTGTGAATCCAGAAGCAACTGTTCTATTATTATTATCATTAGCACTTGTCCATTGGGTGTAATTTTGTGAATAGCCAACACCAGTTAAAGAAAGCTTATGTTTATTGAATCCACTATTAGAGGGCCAGCGACCAGGGTTCAATTCTGGCTGCTGTCTGTAAAGAATTTGTATGTTCTCCCCGTGTCTGCATGGGTTTCCTCCAGGTGCTCCAGCT
>JAUZTB010000135.1:30570096-30581760 GCA_034780895.1 Rhynchobatus australiae
ACCCAGAGAGTGGTTGGGGCATGGAATGTGCTGCCTGGGGTGGTGGTGGAGGCAGGTACATTGGTCACATTCAAGAGTTTACTAGATAAGCGTATGGAGGAATTTAAAATAGGGGGATATGTGGGAGGAAGGGGTTAGACAGTCTTAGGCAAGGTTTAAAGGTCGGCACAACATTGTGGGCCGAAAGGCCTGTATTGTGCTTTACTGTTCTATGAGATGCGTACTGATGTTTGAATGCTAAGGGCAGCGCACAAAATGCTGGAAGAACTCAGCAGGTCAGGCAGCATCCATGGAGGGAAATGGACACTCAATGTTTCTGGTCGAGACCCTTCATCAGGACTACGTACCTTGAAGATACTTCACCGTGGAGCAGCAAAATGGAGACACGAAAAACTGCAGATGTTGGAAATCTGGAGCAACAAACAAAATGATGGAGGAACTCAGTGGGTCAGGGAGCATCTGTGGAGGGAAATGGATAGTCGACATTTTGGGGCGAGACCCTGAAGGGTATCAGTCTTTCTTGTGTCTCTTTTTGAATGCTAAGACTTGGCTTCCTGTAATGGTGGTAAAACTGCTCTTTCTAAAGCCTTCACATCTTTGTTTCAGTGCCCACAATATCTGTGTACTTCCTCTCCTAAACGCTGAGAGAGAGTGGGCATGAAATGAGGTAATTGAGGGAGAGACTATGTTAGAAAGTTAGCAGGGATGTTTATGTGCCATGGGAGTTGGAAAATGAGGTCTTTGTTCTTCAGTGGCCTTCACCATAACTTTATGAGGAGGACTGGTTTGCTGATGTTCAGACCAGTGTTTCTTCAAGCAGTGTGTTACCAGAAACATGATAATTGATTTATTGATATTCTATCTCCTCCAATCTGCATCCGTTTCATGTCACTCCTGTTCCTGTAAACCATTCCTCCCCTTGTTCATGGAAGAACGCCGTGAGGAATTCCGTATGATATTGAGCACTCTCCTTCAAAGGTTATTTTTTCATTACCTTGAGAGGACAATTTTTCTCACTGTCCTTCATTTGATAAATATCTTCTGAGGCCTGTAAGTTTGGGAATGGTTTTGGTTGGATAATGTTTTGCTTGTAATTGAGATACCTTTCTGTTCTGTTTTCAAAGGAAATAAAATGGAGAAGGTTGTCTTCATTGACTCGCCTCTGCCCAAGAAAGAACTTACCATGAGAGAGAAGAACTTGCTTTTTTATGAAGTTCCTTTAGACTTATTGATGTCCAAAAAAAATTACACAGCAGTGTCAAATTTGACATTAGACAAACCACAAAGCAGCAACACATCGGAGGAGAACGTAAGTTATTGAGCCTTTAATTTGAGTCTCTCTATTTTCAGACAAGAGGAGAATTGGAACATAATGTTGGTTCAACACTCAAAAAATGCTGGAAGATGTCAGCAGTTCAGGCAGCATCTATGAAGGGCAATTGTTCATTTCCCTCCATTGATGCTGCCTAGCCTGCTGAGTTCCTACAGCATTTTTTGTGTGTTGCTCCAGATTTCCAGCATCTGCAGTCTTTCATGTGTACACATTGTTGGTTCCTGTGTACACTAGAAGTATTGTGTACAGCTCTAGTCACCACGCTACAGGAAGGAAGTGACAGCAATAGACGGTGCAGAGATAACTCACCAGGATGTTACATGGAATTGAAGGCTGTACTTAGAAGGAGAGATTGGATAGGCTGGGTTTGTTCTCACTGGAATGTAGAAGGCTGAGGGATGACTTTATAGAAGTGTATAAGATTGTGATGGACATGGATAGGACAGGTAGTCGTTATCCCATGGCAGGGGAGTCTCATACTTGAGGGCACAGGTTTAAGATGAGAAATTTAAAGATTTTGAGGGTTAAGTTTTTCGCATAGAGGGTGATGGTTATCAGGAACGAGCTGCCAGAGTTGGTTGATTCAGGTACAACTTCAATGTTTAAAAGGCATTTGGACGGGTACTTGAATAGAAAAGGTGTAGAGGGATAGTGGCCTAGTGCAGGTGAATGGGACTAACGTAAGTATGCATCATGGTTATCATAGATGAAGTGGGCTGAAAGGACCCTTTTCTGTGCTGTCTATGATTCTCTGAATCTCGTACCCTCTCCAGAACTGAGCCTTTCATTGCATGAAAACCCCACTTCTTGCTGAGTTTCTCCTGGCTTCTAAAGCCTATTGAGCTGTTTCTTTAAACGCTTTAGAACAAGACTCTGACGACCTGGTTTTCACATGTTTTCAAGGAAGGAAGAATTAATCTTAAATTTATCAGCTTTATTTAGTTAAGTTTTCAACTAATATTATTATTTGTACTTGGGTGTATATGTAGACTTTTACCAGTCATTAAATCCCATTCTTTTGCATTTCCATAACCAGAGTTTGGGCTCCTCTCTTAATGCTGCCATTACCCAGGACCTCCTTCCCCTTCCTCCTCACTCCCAATTCCTAATCCTCTGACATCACGTGAATCTACTTTTATCAGGAAGGCCATTTTTTCCAAATCGCTTTTCAACAAAGCAACATGAGGAGACACAAGAGACTGCGGATGCTGGAACCTGGAGCAATACGCAAAACACTAGAGGAACTCAGCTGATCAGGCAGCATCTGTGGAGGGAAATAGGCAATTCCCTCCATTTCTGTTTCCCTCCATAGATGCTGCCTGACACACTGAGTTCCTCTAGCATTTTGTGTGTCGCATAGGAGCAAGAGATGCCTGATTTCTATTGAGTTAGTTCTACCATTTGGTTAGATTGTGACTAACCTGTACTCCAACTTCATAATAAAAAAAGTGAAAAGACTTTTGGTGCTTCTCACAACTGAGCAATGTAGTTTACAGTCAGTGAAACACTTTGGCAGCACAGTGGCTGTAGGGGAAAAAACAGTTTGCACACCTTGCACAGGAAGATCCACGAATCTGTACCTATCTGTATTTGCAATTCAAGTGCATTTAATTTGCATTGAAGGTCCATCTCGCATATTTGCTTTTGCCACATCAGCATGGCAATTGAGCAATTAGATTTTTGAATAGAAAAAAGCTGATCTCACCAAGACGAAATAGAACTGGGGCTTATGACCAGTCAGCCCTGGGGCTACGTTTGTGTTTGTGATCCCTCTGCTGAAGTAAACAGGGCCTTCAGTCCATCTTGTCCATCATCTATCACACCGTGTATCTGTCTACACTATCTCACTTTCAGTAAGTGCCTGATACTGACATTTCAAGTGCTTATCTAAATACTTCTCAAATGTTGCTCAAGTACCTGCTTCCACAACACGCTTATAATTTTATACAGTCTCCCAATAGCCACTTTTCCAAAGAAAGCAGCTCCAGCCTTTCCAATCTTTCCTCCTGGCTAAAATTCCTGGCAACGTCCTCATAAATTTCCTCTGCACCTTTTCCAATGCAATCACATCTCTCCAAACACGTAATATTTGAGTTGTGACCTAACTAGCATTGTACACATTTCCAGCAGAATCTCTGCTCTTCCGTTTATGCTGATGGAAGGAAGCATTCTGAATTTCCTTTTAACCACCTTATTTATTAGCTTATCTTGATTAAGGATCCACACATACACCAGGGTCCCTCTATTCCTCCATAACATTCAATATCCTCCCATTTATTCTGTACTCCATACTTTGTTGCAACTCCCCTAATCGATTAACTGTGTGAATTAAATTCTATTTCCATTCCCAACTGGCCAGAACATTTGTCTTTAATGGTGTAAAGCTGGCTGTGAATCATGGGGCGAGTTTCTATATTGCCTGCAAACTTTTTGGTATTGGTATTGATTTATCATTGTCACTTGCACCAAGGTACAGTGAAAAACTTGTCTTGCTTACTGATCGTACAGGTCAATTCATTACACAGTGCAGTTACATTGAGGTAGTACAGAGTGCATTGAGGTAGTACAGGTAAAAAGAATAACAGTACAGAGTGTCACAGCTACAGGGAAGTGCAGTAAGGTGCAAGGTCACAACAAGGTAAATCGTGAGGTCAGAGTCCATCTGATTGTATAAGGGAACCATTCAGTAGTCTTTTCACAGTGGGATAGAAGCTGTCCTTAAGCCTGGTGGTACATGCCTGCAGGCTGCTGTATCTTCTACCTGATGGAAAAGGAGAGAAGAGAGAATGACCCGGGTGGATGGGGTCTTTGATTATGCTGGCTGCTGCACCAAGATAGCAAGAGGTAAAGACAGTCCAAGGAGGAGATGCTGGTTTCCATGACATGCTGGGCTGTGTCCTCAACTCTCTGCAGTTTTTTGCAGTCCTGGGCAGAGCAGTTGCCGTACCAAACCGTGATGCATCCAGATGGGGAATGTGGGGGCATGCATGCTAACTTTACAATTATTAACAGACTGACCTTAAAAAATTTTGCTTTTCATTTGTATAAAAAGTAAATGTGCTATTCAAGAAACCTTAATGTCAGCGTTGTTCGCATGAAGGTATATACTTCTGTATTTGCTCAGAATGATGAGGACCCTGTTTCTTTAGTTAGCCTGGGAATTTTCTGATTGTCCTATGTGAGGAGAAATTACATCTACTTCCATTGAAACAATGGTCTGATAGCTGTAGTAAAAACCTATGAGTGAGTTTGATAAAATAAATGAGTGGAGTTTTACTGGGTTGTCCCAAAGTGCTTTACATTCAAATTATTACTCATCACCCCTAAGCTGTCAGAAAGAGCATATGATTTGTGCACATTCATTTCCTTTGCTACTGATGCACCCTGACTGTATTGTCTACAAAATGCAATGCAGTTCCTCAGCTAGGCTACTCATGGAGCGCCTCCCAAACCCCTGACCTCCACCAAGGAGAACAAGGACAGCAGGTGCATCAGAATGCCACCATCTCCAGGTTCCCCTCTGAGATGTGCATTTTCCTGACCTGGAAACATGTTGCTGTTCCTTCATCATTGCTGGGTCTAAATCATGGAACTCGCTGTGCAACAATATAATATTGTTTTGGGAACACCTTCAACAGAAGGAGTGCGGCACTTCAAGAAAGTGACTTGACACTCCCATATTGAAGGCAGTTGGAGGTGTACAATAATTATTGGCCTTGCCAACAATGGCTAGATCCTGAAAAATTAATAGATTATGAAAACTCCCTTAAACAGCAAAGTAATAATGACTGACAATTTTTTTTGGAAAGGTAATGTTGATTGAGGGGTGAGTATTGAACAGAGCATCAGGGATGATGTTTCTGCTCTTTTTCAAATGAAGTGTCTGCCTGAGAGGGCTGAAGGGATCTTTATCTTAGTTTAACCTCATCTGAAACATGGCACCTCTAATGGTGCACGTTCCCAAATGTCAGCCTGATCCTTGTGGCCATCTCTCTGGAATGGGCCTTGAACTGACAGCTTTCTGATAAATTTTAAGATTGGCATGAATGGATTGAAGAGCATTCAATGCAGAATATTGTTGGACTGAGAATACACCATTACCTATTATGAAGAGTTGTGAAAGCTGAATCCATGAAGATCCATTTATGTACCGTCTACAGCAGATTATCTAGCTCAATGGGTCCATCCTGGTATTAATGCTGCACACAAGCCTCCCCCTACCCCTCCTCATCCTGTCCTTTAAATTATCTCAGTGTCTCATTGTCAGTGTGGGTTCCATATCCTCACCAGCTTATCCTGAATTTCCTTTTGGTTTCCTTAGTGCCCCAGTGCTGGCACAAGTAGATGGATCTCTCCCAGGGAATAAAGAGTTGGCAGAGGAACTAAACAAATACTTCTTCACAGAAGAAGATATAAAATCCCAAGGAGCAGATGACCTACACCCCAGAGTATTTAAAGAGATAGTGGATGCCCTGGTTACCATCCTCCAAAATTTTATAGATTCTGGAATGGTGCCTGCTGATTTGGGGGTTGCAAATGTAACCTCAGTATTTAGGAAAGGAGGAAGGGAGAAAATGGAGAACTACTGACCTGTTAGCCTGGTAATGGTAGTTGGAAAATCGTTGGAATTTATAATAAAAGACGTGGATATTCAGAAAGTACCACAATAGGTTGGAGAACAAGGTTAGAACACATGGAATTGAGTAGTATACTGGCTTGCATTGAGGACAGGTTAACAGACAGAAAACAAAGTGTAGGGATAAATGGATTTTTCTCAGGTTGGCAGGCCATGACTTGTGGGTACTACAGGGGTTGGTGCAACTATTCATAATCTACATCAACGTTGGCTGAAGGGATCAAATGCAACATTTTCAAGTTTGCAAGTGATATGAAATCAAGTGGGAATGTGAATAGAGATGCATATACAGAGAGGCTTCAAGAGGGATAAAAGATACTGAGTGTGTGGGAAACAGCATGGCAGATGGAGCACAATGTGGAAAATGAGCTCATCCACTTCAGCCAAAGAAAGAAATGTAAAGTATCTTATTAAATAGAGAGAGATTGGGAAATATTCAAAGGGATCTGGATATCCTTGTACACGTCACTGAAAGCTAACATGCAGGTGCAGCAGGCAATTAAGAAGGCAATGGCATTTTGATCTTTATTGAAAGAGAATTTGAGTACAAGAGTAAGAATATCTTGTTACAATTACATAGGGTCTTCTTGAGACTGCATATACAGTGTGCAGCTTTCCTAAAGAAAAGATGTATTTGCTGGAGAGGGAGTGCAGTGAAAATTCACCAGACTGGTTCCTGGGATGGTGGGACAGCTGTATGAGGAGAGGCTGAGTCAGCTGCATTCTCCTTAGGGCATAGGGCTTAGAATGGGAGATGACCTCATTGAATATACAAAATCCTTGGATGGCTTGACAAGGTAAGTGCAAGGAATATGTTTCCCTGATTGTTCTAATACAAAATTTCTCAATCTCAAAATGTCATGTAGAAGTGAAATGAGAAATTTTTCACTCAAAGGGTGGTAATTCTTTGGAATTTTCTACCCCAGAGACTGTGAAGGCGTGGTCATTGGTTGTGTTAGGGTTAGGTTTAAACAGAGAATAGTAGATTTCCAAGTCATAAAAGAATCAAAGGGTAGGGAAATAGTGCAGGAAAATGGTGTTGAGGTAAAAGGTCAGTCTCAGTCTTGTTGAATGATGGATCAGGCTTAAGGGACCTAATGGCCTGTGTCTACTCTTATTTCTTATGTTCTTGATCTTAAATTGTAAATGAGAAGTTTTTAGGCTCAAGTCCCATACCAGAGACTTGAACACAGAGTCTAACCTGATGCTCCCAGTGCAGTAATGGAAAACTGCTCCACCAATCGAAGGTACCACCTTTCAGATGAGGAGTTAAACCAGGACTGTCAGTTATCTCAGGATGGCTCTCCATCTTCAATACCAAATTACTTCATGATTTTAAAAACTTCAGTTGGATGCTGTTGGGCAGTAAATGGTTAACCACCTGTTGGAATAAACACATCCCATCTTCCAGACAATGTTTTTCCCTGGGAATAATTGTATGAATAAGCACTTATTGCATTTTGGACATTATGGGATGTATTGAAATATGCAATATGTTCATGATGTAGTTTTTAAATAAATTTTGTGTAGTTTTTAAATAAATTTTGTGTATTTTCATTTTAATGTTGCCTACCCTTTATTTTGCAGCATGCCCTGTTGGCTCTGAAATTTATCCTGGCATTTGCCATCTCTGACATCCCGAGTGATATCCGTACTAAAGTGGCCAGGATGGAATTTGAGTCTATGGAGGCCCTAAAACGAAAGGTAAGGAGGGGATTTGTCTGTGATAGTTGATGATCAATTAAAGACTTAAAATGTTAAGAAATAATTCCACCGCATGAATTTCAAATTACTTGCATGTTTGGCACACACTGTCTTCCTTTTTTTTATTTACAGCGTGGTAACAGGCCCTTCCAGGCCAATGAGTCCGTGCTGCCCATTTCAAACCCCAAATTAACCTACCCATATGTCTTTAGAATGTGGGGGGAAACCGGAACACCCGGAGGAAACCCACGCAGATACAGGAGAACGTACGAACTCCTTACAGACAGTGGGAATCGAACCCCGATCGCTGGCGCTGTAATAGTGTCGTGCTAACCACTATGCTACCGTGCCGCCTCACGGTCTTCCACTAAGATGGTGGCAAACTAGATCACTTATCCAGATAAAATATAAACTTTGGGCTTTAACTGATTGTGGGGTTCAGTGGATTAGCAAGCTTCTTGCTTGTATGCACAGTAGATTTATATTTTAATAAAACTAGTTTTTTGAATGCAGTTACAGTCTATTAATAATCTTTTTACCAACTCAGGATGGCATTAAGTTCTGGGGAGGTGGCTGTACATTTCGAGTATAGTCAGAACGGTAAGATGGAAGTGTGGTAGTTGAAGTTTGACTGTAAGCTCTCTCAAATAAAAAATGAGATAAACTATTTTATCATTTGAGAAGTAACTATTGGTTAGGACAGTGCAGAGAGCTCCACTGCCTTCCAAATAGTGCCATCAAAAGTGCAGACAGGCCCTTGGGTAATGCATTGACTGGAAGCTAAAGTGACCTGCAGTCTGGAGCAGCTCTGTGTTGCTTGTGATTTTTGTATTTCTGAACTCACTATTTGTGATCAGAATACATGAAGATCAATGACCTTTGACATATGGCTTGCTGGTGTTTAGAAATATCAATACTTATTCATGTAGCATTGAAGGTTGCTACATAAAAATATTCAGAAAGGTGAATGGCTGGTGAGAGACGGTCAGAGGAGAGAAGTTATTCCTTCCATGCTGTGAATTTCCATGATTCCATATTCCAAAAAAGACTAGCAGAAATGAACTGTCCATTAAGGTGCGTGGGATCCATGGTAACTTGACAGTTTGGATTCAGAATTGGCTTGCCCATAGAAGACAGGGTAGTGGTGGAAGGGTGTTATTCTGGCTTAAGGTCTGTGGCCAGTGATGTTCCACAGGGGTCGGTGCTGAGGCCTCTGTTGTTTGTGATGTATATAAATGTCTTGGATGAAAATGTAGATGGATGGGTTTAGTAAGTTTGCAGATCACACAAAGATTGATGGGAGTTGTGGAAAGTGTTGAGGGAAATCTAAGGATGTAGCAGAATTTAGATCAATTACAGATATGGGCAGTGGAAATGGCAGGAGTTTATTCTAGAGAAGTGTGAGGTGTTGCACTTTTGGAGGCCAAATACAAGGGGAAAGTACACAGTTAATGGCTGGACCCTTAACAGCAATGATTTAGAGAGAGAGGATCTTGGGGTCCAAGTCCATAGCTCAGTAAAGTGGCAACACAAGTAGATAGGGTGGTAAAGAAGGTATATGGCATGTTTGCCTTCATTGGTCAGGGCATTGAGTATAAGAGTCAGGAAGTCATGTTGCAGCTATATAAAACTTTGGTTAGGCTGAACTTTTAGTATTGTGTGCATTTCTGGTTGTCCCATTAAAGGCTTTGGAAAAGGTGCAGAAGAGGTTTACCAGGACGCTGCCTGGATTAGAGGGTATGAACTGTAATGAGAAGTTGGACAAACTTGCGTTGTTTTCTCTGGAGCGTCAAAAGCTGAGGAGAAATCTGATAGAAGTCTAAAAAATAATGAGAGGCATCGATAGGGTAGACAGTCAGTATCTTTTCCCCAGGGTAGAAGTTTCAAATACCAGAGGACATGCATTTAAGGTGACGGGAAAGTTTAAAGGAGGGGTGCAGGGCAAGTTTTTTTATGCAGAGAATGGTAGGTGCCTGGAATGGACTGCCAGGGGTAGTGGTGGAAACGGATACAATAGTGGTGTTTAAGAAGCTGTTAGAACATGAATATGCAGGGAATAGGGGGATATGGATCATGTCCAAGCAAAAGAGATTTAGTTTAATTCGGCATCCATGTTTGGTGCAGACATTGCGAGCCAAAGGACCTGTTCCTGTGCTGTACTGTTCTGTTTTATGTCCTATTTAGCAAAAAAGTAGTATACATAGGAGACAACCATTCAGCACATCAAGTTATGGTCGTGGCCCTGCAAATCTCTTCATCAGTGCTGCTTAACCTTAACATTTTCTGTTTATATTTTGCCTCCTGGTTTGAATGCAGTGCCAGCACATTCCAAGGTATCATTATTGTTTAGTAATGTGCTGATGAGCCAGCCCTGTATGGAAAACCTTGCCAAAGTTACATTCACCACATGGAAAACTGCTGAGCACAGGCTCTTGGCTAGACTGTGTAGGTGAGATAAATGAGGCTGGTATGAACTTTGCAGCATGTTAAAGCATTGCTACTGTGATTGGCACAACATGCAGGAATCAGGTGTGCTGAGAGCATCAGGAGCCAAGTATCTCCACTAGAGGAAGCCTGGCAAGTGGAAGATTGGGAATAAAGGCAATTGTCCCAATCAGTCCCAGATTCAAAGGAAGAATTCAATGCAGTCAGAAAGACCAAACGGCTTTTGGCTTGCATTATCTTGGAAATGACACCATCACTGGCTATCAATCAGTTATCTTCACCTGTGACGTACAAAGTGATTCTAGTATCATTATGCTGAGTCTATCATTAATAAACTGTGCCACTGTGCCCAGTGTTATTGCTTAAGCTCTAAGAAATTGGAGTTTCTATATTTAAGACTCCTGTAATGTATCATTCAGGGAAGCATGAGTATCAAAGAGACTAAGTTGCAGTATTTATTATCATCATCAGTGATTGTTTAAGTGTTAGCCGGAGTCGTATAAAGACAATTTAGTGGAGTTCTTCTCAGGAGAGCTGGAACTCGTAGTTGGGTATTGGGAGGAATGTATTGTTCATAAATGCTTGCTTATCCCTTTCGCAGCGGAAAATCTTTCAACTTAAATAGTTGAGCTACAAGATGCCATGAAAATTGTTAGTTTTTGGAAACAGAATTAAAAGGTACTGAGAGATGCATAGACTGAATGGGTCGTACTCCATATTTTAGAATGATTCACTGTCAGAAGCACCTTAAAGGCTTTCAACATAATGAGATGCTACTTAAATGGAAATCTTAATTATTTATATTGTAAAGACATGATAAATCTACATTTGTTTCTGTAAGATAAAGGTTCTGAGATAATAGGCACTTGTGTAGTGAATAGGGTCAGGCCTTTTGAGTCCAGCTGCAAGGTGTAGTAGGTTAAAAATAGCACAAACCTGCATGACCTCTGTGATCTTTATAGTGAGAGTCATGAAATAGTGTGACACATAGTCTTACAAATTATTAGCAGTTCTCTGGTTCATTGTAAATAGAAATTGAGAAATGGTTATTTTATAATGGCAGGAGCAACAAACATTGATTTGCATACCAGCATATATGTAACTATGGCAGATCTGTTGTGGTGTTGCTTATAGTGAGTTGGAGAATATGGGTGATTAAGTGATCTATGTCAGCAAAAATGTTGTAGGCTCCCACAATGGGCAAAGCGGCAATGACAAGATGGGTATTAGTGAAAGGTAATTTTTGGTTAAGACACCAAGTTAGAACAAATCTGCTCTTAAATCATATCCTGAGCACTTCTTGTCTACCTGAAGGCCAAGCATGGTCTTGGTTTAATACAGTATATGATGCAGGCAAAAAAAAAGTGTCTGTCATGGTACATGCTCCCTTAGTACCCACTGGAGTATCAGGCCAGATTCTGTGTTTATAAAAACAAACATGGAACTTGTATCAATTGTATGAGCTGAAACTTATAATGGTGAGCTTTATGGCATTTCACTCAAAGGAATATGTAAAGGTTGAAGAGTGTATTTTAAGTACTGCTGT
>JAUZTB010000135.1:30649974-30661392 GCA_034780895.1 Rhynchobatus australiae
CACACACACACACAATAGTGGTTCATATAAAGGAAATTCACCCATGTGGAATTCACAAATCAATTTCCCAAACAATTTACCAAAAAATTTGAGATGCGGTATATAACTTATGGAATTTATGTGAACAAATAAACAAAATGTATGTGGAGAACTGAACTAGTTTACCCAGGATGATGATCACAGTCTGCTGGTTCATAGTGGGAGGCCACTTAAGAGATTTGCTTTGAAAATTGACAAGGCAATCTCTTCTATTGATACTTGTATAATGATACTTTATCAAATAATTTAACATCCATGTCTAGTTAATTAAGACAACCAACCCTTTCTCTTCTCCCTACAATACAGTCAGAATTCCCTTACCTACAGATCATACACCACCTAGGGCATAACGGTTGAGAGATTCAGTTGGGAGGAAGGATTCACATTTTTGGAATATTCTGATATGGACAGTTTTCTATTCACGCAGGGGTACACTACTGAGTTCTGGGAAAGGTACCCAAGGGTGTTGCCAATAGTGATGGATATGCCTCCTGAATCGGCTGGATAGTTTATTCACACATGGTGCAGGCTTCCAGAGAGGAGCAAAATAGGAGATCATTTTGCTTTTCAAGTAATCTCCCACTTCTTATCTCCTCTAAACATAATTTCATTCAAATCCTAATTTGTACCACATTCTGTTGCTTATCACCTTCTCTGCTCACTGACATGCACTTGCTGCTGTTCTGGCACATATTCTGTTTTAAATTCTCATCCTGGTTGACAAACACATCCTTTCCCACATCCATTTGTCATCTCCATTCTTAGAGTCATAGAGGCCCAACATGGAAACAGCTTCTTCAATCCCATCCTCTTGATCTTCCCCACTTTCAATCACTGCACCATCGGTGACCATCTCTTTGCTAGCTGACCCAGGAATTTCTTCCCCACTGCTCTCTGCCTCTGCACCTTACTTCACCTCCCAATAAGACATCCTTGTAACTTAACAAGATTTGACCTTGTAGTTTGGTGACAATTTTTTTTTATTCTGTTTACATGAAGTTCCTTGGCATGTTTAAGTCAAATTATCATTGCTCCCCTCCCCCTGTCTCCTTGTGATTGCACTACTTTTATGGGATGTAATTCAATTTTCCAATTTTTTTTATTAAATGTAACTGCCTAATAATGTTGTCTTTTTAAGGGTCTTCACTCTGCCTTGAGGGGGTCTCTTCGCCATCTCCTTGCTGTGATATGTACTCAGCTCTACATGTATAAATCAAACCGCAAAATGAGCATAGCAATTATTTTCAATGCTCTGCTTGTATCCATCCTGGCGGCAGTGCTGTGGAAGTATGTCAAGTTGTGGGAGCATGCCACTTCACTAGAGGAAGAATTGATGCTATCCCAGCAAACCCAAGAACTGTCCCAAGTGAGGATTGATTACCACGCAGCCCTGCAGGCTCTTATGGAAAATGGCACCAGAATGGTTTGCACAGGGAGGATGCATACTGAGCGGATCTGTCGGATTGAATCCCTCTGCTACTCTACTGAGGCCGAAGAGTTTGTCTTCTTCCATGGCAATGCTTCTATATTGCTGCCAAACTTGGGCTCACGGCGGTTCCAGCCTGCTCTGTTGGACCTGTCTTCAGTAGAAGATCACACCGCACAGTACTTCAATTTTGTGGAATTGCCTGTTGCTGCTCTCAAGTTCATGCAGAAGCCTGTCTTTGTGCCAGATGTTGCAATGATCATGAACCGGTTCAATCCAGACAACCTCATGCACATCTTCCATGATGATCTGCTCCCAATCTACTACACAATGCAGCAGTTCCCAGACTTGAATGAAGATTCACGCCTGGTCTTCATGGAAGGGTGGAATGAAGGGTTGCACTTTGAACTCTACAAATTATTTAGCAACAAACAACCTCTTCTGAGGGAACAGTTGAAAAGTCTCGGGAGCTTGCTTTGCTTTACAAAATCTTATGTTGGATTGTCAAAAATGACAACTTGGTATCAGTATGGCTTCATCCAACCTCAGGGACCAAAAGCAAATATATTGGTATCTGGCAATGAAATAAGGCAATTCGCACAATTCGTTGTGGAAAAGTTAAACGTTACTACAGGCTCCAGTGGTGAAGAGTACATTGTACTGTTCAGTCGCACAGTCAACAGGTTAATTTTGAATGAGGCAGAGTTGATCCTAGGTCTGGCACAGGAGTTTCAGTTGAAGACCATTGCATTGTCTCTGGATGAGTATTCCTTTGGAGATCTTGTAAGACTCATCAGTGGTGCCTCCATGTTGGTCAGCATGCATGGATCCCAACTGGTGATGGCACTGTTTCTGCCCCGGGGTGCTGTGGTTGTTGAACTCTTCCCTTATGCAGTGAACCCAGAACATTACACACCCTATAAAACCCTGGCATCTCTCCCAAACATGGACCTTCAGTATGTTGCTTGGCAGAACACTAAGGAAGAGAATACTGTTACCTATCCTGACAGGCCCTGGGAGCAAGGTGGAATTGCTCACCTTGACAAAGCTGAACAAGAACGCATAGTAAAGAGCAAAGAAGTCCCTCGCCACCTGTGCTGCCGAAATCCTGAATGGCTATTCCGTATTTATCAGGACACCCTTGTAGATATACCATCGCTGATGACCACAATTCATCAGTCGGTGAGATCCAAACCACCCCTTGGAAAAGTTAAAGCAAGAAGTATAATATATCCTGGGAAAGTGCGAGATTCCACATGTCAAGCCTCTGTCCAGAGTGCCAGTGAAGCAAAATTGTCAATTTCATGGCAAGTACCTTGGAATCTGAAGTACCTAAAGGTAAAGGAGGTGAAATATGAGGTTTGGATCCAGGAACAAGGTGAGAACACGTATATGCCCTACATCTTGCCTCACCAGAACTACACGTTTGTAGAAAACATTAAACCATTTACAACCTATCTGGTTTGGATAAGGTGCATCTTTAATAAAAACCTTCTTGGCCCATTCGCAGAGGCACTGGCTTGTAATACATAAGGCAAGATTGCTGTATGGGCAAGGAGGAAACATCCTGTACTTCACTACGTTGTGTGGCTCAAAAGTGTGTAATTCAATATTCTGTTAGCCCTGTAGTTGACAAAGTGTTTAACGAATAACAGGACTGATCTTAAATAATGAGTTGTTTTGGGGCTTTGTGCACAGTGTTGACCTGATGCAAAGAAACACAGTTAAAAGGCAACTAATCTGGTTGAAATGAGATTCACTCTGGTTGTGATGGATCACAACAAAGATTAGTATTAAGTGTTTGGACTGGTTTTTAATGCAGTGGTTTGAAATGACTTTAAGGTCATCCCAAATCAGAAGTTCAGTATTGATGGGATCGACTGTGGACATGAATGGTACCACAGGATATTGTATTGTGCAGTCCAGAGAGATTGTGGATGTTTGAATCTTCATAACAAAGCCACTGCTGGAGTTTAGAAGCTACACTGGTTAACATGGTCTGATGAATGACATAGTAGTATTACACATCAATCAACCGAAGTGGAAAATAACAGCTAAAGATTCATCAGCAAACATTATGAGGCGCAGCTGTTGAGAGCATTGTGCATGGTTGGTGTGATTCAAGCCACAGTGGCAGAAAAGCATATGTGCCGGTGTGTAGATTAGCTCAGGTGAACTTGGTGGTTGACGTATTTTGTGCTCTTGTAAAAATTTGTTTCGATCCAACAGCGATTCTCATTGTAACAACTTTTTCCCTCCAATTGTAAAATGCTACATTTCTGACTGGTGAAAGCAATCGGTGGCCTGTAAGAATCCAGTAGGTGTGACCACCTTCTCCCAACCAACCTTCAGATGCCACGAACATATCATCTTTGAGCTTCTTGTTCCTCATCTTCACAGATTCCTTATGCCATATATTGAAGAGCCTTTTGTGGAAGACAAGATGTCTGTTTGCTTCAGTTTTCCATTGAACTTTTAAAGACTTCTGATTCTAAAATCCTGTTTGAATTTAAAGCAAAATGTATCTGCTTTCAGACTATGCTCTTCTAACCTTCTTTCAAATTCCTATCTCTTTTTGGAAAAGTACCTGCAGTTGAACACAGTAAATTCAAGTAGTATGAAGATGAGGATGTTATCCAGGAGCAGAGATCAGAGGGAGAGACTCGTGGATATCCTTGTAGAGAGGAGAAAACCTTCTTCGAAGTGGTCCTGATGCAGGGTCTCGACTCAAAACATCGACTTGCACCTTTTGCCTCCACAGATGCTGCTTGACCCACTGAGTTTCGTTTAAATTCAAGTAGTCATCTTCTTTACTAGCTGAATCTCCATACTGACAGTACTCCAGCTATGCCCACACAATGGCTAAATATAATTGTAAAATCTTCACTTGTGGACATTACCAGAAATGTGCACATAATTGTTAAAGTAAGTGGATTAGGTACAAATCTAGATTTGACAGATTTATTGCCCCAGTTGGAAGTGCCTGCATTGGGAATCACTGAGCAGAGGATAAGGTCATTCTTTCTGAATCGGGCAAGATGAGACAAAAGGCCACTTCTAATGCTGGAGTATCTTTAATGAAAGCCAGGGATCCTATGTGGTTTAGAATTTTCAAGTGTAAAATGTAAACCATTCAACAAAGTATCAACAGTCCATCACAAACTGAACTCCAACAGAATAGTCTTCAATAGGTTAATTGCTTTTGATTTTAAAAAGAATCATGTTTGGATACAATTTAAAGAAACTTCTGGTTTCCAAAGACTAGGCTGGTGGCAAAGTGAGTTCCATGGATTCCATTTGTTATGACACATTAAGTATCAGCATAATTTCTTCCTTGTGAGAAAACTTGAAGGTAATGGTTTCACCTTGAGCAGGTCAGAGAATGGATATACTGCAGCTAGTGACTTATCTCCTGGCTCTCAAAAGTTTTTCCACCATCTACAAGGCACAAGTTGGGATGATATTCGAATACTCCAATTGTGTACATCTCTATCAGCACTCAAGAACCTTGACACCATCCAGGACAAGGCAACCTACTTGACCACCATGAACATTCACTCCCTAGCCCACAACCACAACATGGCTATAGTCTGTACCAAGTAGAGATTGAGGGTTTTGACAATATCTCTTAAATCTGATCTATTCTACTTAGTAAAACAAAATTAGCAGGGATATTGGAACACCATAGCCTGCAGGCTCCCCTTCAAGTATTGTACTATTCTGACTGGGAAATATATTGAATTTCCAATAAGTTGCTGGTCTAAATTCTGGAACTTCTCGTGCAACAGCATTGCGGAGTACCTTCGCTATAAAGGACTACAGTGTTTCAAGATGCATGGCTCGCAATTACTCCCTCAAGGGCAAATGAAGCATGGGCTTTCCCAGCTATGCCCTCAAGATAGTTACACAAAGCNNNNAATGTGTAAAATCAATTTCAGTCACTCAGAGCAGTGTAGGCTACAGGTGTGATCAAAAGGGAGAATTCCTAATGTCTTCATTCTATCCAGGATGCATGATGTCACTGTGTATTCTGTTTTTTTTCCAAAGTCACATAGTTCATTGTTAATGACATTTTAAATATGATAGCTGCACTCAAAATTAGATCTGTGAGTTAGCCTGATGAAAGATGAAATTCACACCATCTTATCTACATCAGTTTTTGTTTTGTCCTCATTGTGAACATTTCTGGTGCCAACACGATAGGGGCACCACCATGTTTACGGATCACAGGAAACCCAACTATGTTGATATAGTCATTAGCAATTTAAAAGCAGCAAGCCCATCTGATCTGGCATAAAATACATCCCTTGTAAACAAAGTGAATTCTCACTCTTGCGATGGTGCTATTGATCTTGACAAGAGTTGCATTTAAGTATTAAATGTTGACTATTGTAGTTTAGTCGCCTGTGGTCCGATGCTCATGGGAAAGTTTTTTTTTAAGTTTAACCCCACAAATGCTTGCCTGAAATTGCTGTACTGTTTGTGTGTCTATAACATTCAGTACCACTGGCCTCACTCTTACTTGGATAGCAAAAGCTGGTCCTTTGTCTTTATTATCTTAAAGGTTGTTCTTGAATTATTGAAAGCATGAAACAAGGTGATGACTGTTTACAGGTATATGTTCTTTTGGCATTGAAGGGAATCTGTGGTATATTGAACACAATTGTGTTCTCAGAATATATTCTTGAAAAAATGTTTTGTATGTTTCACTGTGTGTGTGTGTTTCAAGTTGTTAGCCAAGATTGAAAATGACAATGGTTGAAACTTTTATTTATTTTTTTACTTTTCTTCCTCTCCTTCTTTCACATTTTTTTTGTCCTGTTCACAAACTCAGCTTTTCAATTCTAACCTTGCCTCCTACAGTGAATCCTAATCACAGTAAATGGCTCATTCAGGAGTTGATTGCATACCAGCTACATAGAGGAGAATGATCTGTACTGTTAAGCCCAGTTGCAGCAGATCTCACTTTATGTAGACTCAAGAGCTAATGCACAATTTGAAGCACATTCAGTATAAAACACTACAGATAATCATTTGCTATTCAAATATTAGATTGTTGCGTAAAAAGGCCAGATGTTCTCCCAGTATCTTCAGAAATCGTACTCATTAATTTCCATAAAAACTTTTAATGGTTTAATTAATTAAGTTGGGAAAGGCACAATATTTTTAAAATATGGTAGGTAAAAATTAGCAACCAGGAAAGTTTATTTACGGGGGTCACCTTTGCTGGAGGAGATCCTGTGATCATCTTGACTGTTTCTGAACAAAATACTCAAAATTGAATATGCAACCACGGTGTCTGAGAAATCAAATACTGGACTGTATTTTCAGGAAGCTTGGATTACAAACTGTGCCAGATGCAAATAATTTCACAATTGAAGCCAATTGGTTACGTTTAAAGAGAGCTCAGTATTTATACGAATTGCAAGCAGCCCTTCAAAGTACAGGTGGCCAGCTCATTGGCAGCATGTTAAAAATTAGGTTTTGAGGATGCTTATGTGGAGCATAAACTCCAGCAAAGGCCGGTTGAGCCAAGATCCTGTTTCTATGCCACAAATGTTATGTAATTATATGTTTTAAAAAAAATTAAACTAGCACAGCTCTTCTAGTTTTGATGTATACCCTATTTAACTTGCATCTGTGTCACTGACTCGCTGTCGGCAGCTATCTTGTAATCAGCACTGCAGTGTGCTGATTGTAAACCCCTCTTATTTATATGATGCATCCCTGATCTCTGAAGCCTCCAGTAGATGCTTGGCAGCTATAAGCCAGATGTTGATGACTGGAAACAGTTTGTATCAGCTCAGCACTGCTACTCTCTAAAAGTACCCTCAAAGAAATCATAGGACAAAGGTGATGAAGGATAAAGGTTTTTGCTCTTCAGATAGGAAAACCAGGAGTAGACCCCATAACAAGATGATAATGCACTCTAACGAAAGCCATGTAACCCTTGGGGTGAAGATACTGCACTAATGAGAATATTAATTCTTAGATCTTAACTTAGATGTGGAGGAAATGGCAGTGCATGGGTAACACCTGCATTTCTTCTGAGGCAGACCCTTGTGTGTTCAGTTGCCATGTTGCAGGCTTGAGAATAAAAGTTTAGCTGATGCTCCAAGTCCAACACTGAGGAGAAACTGTATTGGTGAAAGTGCGATTTTCTGGTTAAACTGAGGTCTCATTTCTCTCAGGTGAACATAAAATATCCCAATACCACTGTTTCAATAGTTAACCTTAAAACAATATCAGTATCTGATCATTATTACATTACTGCCTGTGGGAGCTTGCTGTGTACAATTGACCACCATATTTTGTACACTATAGACTTCAATAGTACATCATTGGCATTGGCTATACCATGCATACTCTAGTAGTGGAAGTCCACTCTAAGTTTTAAAGTTGTGCTGCTGAATGATTTGGATGGAAGCTTGGAGGTAAAGATGTTCCCATAATTTTACACCTGTCACCCTTCTCAGTAAGAAAATTTGTGTTGTTGAACTGTGGTATCAGAGTACCTCTGAGTCAATGTACTGCTTCCTTTGGATGGTTCATACTCATTGTATCATTGGTTTGAGAACTGTATGTTGCATTAGATGCCAGTCTCACAGATGGGTGTCTCTGTAGACAGTACTCAACTCCTTGGGTCATTGCACCTGTAATATATCCAGGTGACTATCCAATCTCACTTCTGGCAGTTAATGGAGAAGCATCAAGGGGCCAGGGTGTGATACTTTTCAGAGTTCTCAGTGATTGTCCTGATCTAGAAGCAACTGTCAGTGCATCTGGCCAGGTAAGACTTCTGCCTAGTGATGCACCACCCCAAGGTGTCAACAGTGTAGGACTTAACCTGATCTTAAATGACATTGCTAAAGTTGTGTCAAGCTATTGCATAGGATTACAGTACTGATCAACAGTAAGATAATGTACATGCACTGGCAACTTTGTGGATGGAGACTGTATTTCCTAACGTAGGTGCTGCTAATGGTGATTGCTGAATAGGTATCTTCTATACAGAGTCATACTAATAAAGAAAGACCTGCATTTATGTTGTGGCTCACTTGTCCCAAAGGTCATTGTTATATTTGTAGGAAGCACTGACTTCCCACAAACAGTGGTGATGTTGATTATAGTAATATCAAAGTAGAGTTTATTGTCATATGCATAAGTACATATATACACAGGTGCAATGGAAAACTTACTTGCTGCAGCATCACAAGCACATAACATCACATAAGTAGCATTCACAAGAAAAACAAAATTGTGTATAATTTGTGTTTAATTTACAAGAAAGAATACAATTAGAATGAAAACCAAAGTCCATTTTAATGCATAGTAAAGGATCAGTGTTGCTCAGGAGCTCCATTGCTCTTCTTTGACATAGTGCTGTGGGAAGTTTTGTATTGACCTGAGAGAGGTCTTGGGGCCACAGTTTAATATCCCATCCAAAAGATGTGCTCAAGTTTCTGCAATGGAATTTCTGATTCAAACTGAGCCAAGGCTGGCTCCTAATAACGAGGCCTAAATTGTGTATCATTGAGTTTCATTGATTGACTGTGAATGGTAGCTGAAATATATTGATTACAATAGATCAATAAAGAAAAACACTTGCACTTTTCATGACCTCAGAATGTCCCAATGTTCAGTCGGACCAAGTAACATCTGAATAGAAGACCAATATGGTACCACTTGCTCTGGGTAGCACTGAGGACTGCCAAGTAACTACATGAATATAAAATAAATCATCAAATGTACCAATTTTGAGAACTAAGCAGGAATTAATATTTTCAATGTGAAAGTGCATAAAAAGAATTGTGAGAAACTGGAAGATGGTTGTACTGTGAACATTATGAAATGTCTTTAATATTTGTTTTGTAATGTATGTTTTGTATTTGTTTTGTGCTCTGGGAATTTTGTCTATTTATTAATAAATTATATTGTTGTATTGGCCAGGATGTCAAGAACTACACAAAAGAAGTATAACTTTCCTGTGATGTGACAGGCTATTTAATATTGTGTCCAGATACATTTGTACATTTGTTTGTTTCAGTAGAATTTGAGCTAGATGCAGTGTGCCGATTCATTCATATTTAGTGTTGACATAAATCTAGTGTGACATTTCTGTACTGGATAATTAAATATAGGATTAGCCAATTCAAACTTCAGCTCCTGGATTCTGTTAAGTATTTTTCTGACTTTTTTTTAATCTGCAAATTTACATTGAAATTCTGAATCATTTGAAAAAGACATTGACAGCATCTCAAAATGTGTGTTTATTCTAATATTGAATACATTGCAACAGTTGTAGACCCCTTGCATTCCCAAATCTTCCCCCAGGAGGCAATTGCTGCTATTTTTAAATTCTCATCCTTGTTTTCCAACCCCTCCAAGGGCTCAATTCTCCTTATCTGTGCAGCTTCCTCCAGCATTACAGCCTTCAGATGAGTCCATTTCTGACCAATGCATCAGAATCAGATTTATTATCACTGATGTGAAATTTGTTGTTTAGCAGCAGTACAGTGCAAAGGCATAACATTACCATAAATTACAAAAATAAGTTATGCTTTAAAAAAAGAAGGAATAACAAGGTAGTGTTCATGGACTGTTCAGAAATCTGATGGTAGAGGCGAAGAAGCTGTTTCTGAATCATTGAGTATGGGTCTTCAGGCTCCTGTACCGTCTCCAATGGTAGTAACGAGAAGAGGAGAGATGGGATGGTGATGACATTGTAATCATTGAGGATCACTCTGGAGGAGAAGGGAATAGAGGAAGATGAATGAAAACAGGAAAAGGGGGGATATTCTGGAAGTGAGATTCAACCTGAAGGAAAAACACTGCAGATGATGAGAAACTGAATAAAAAGAGTGCAGTATCAGTGGAGAAAGAAACAGTTAATGTTACATATTGAATTTTTATCAAAAAAGGCCAGATCTGAAGCAAATTCAGATGGCTGAAATTGTTGAACTTAACATTGAGTCCTGGGGGTTGTAATATGTCCTGTCAAACAACACTTGCCCCCTATTTGCAAAATTTTTATTGCTGATTAAAGAGTCCAGATGATTTTTTTAATATCACAGTATGTTAATATTCCCCCCAAGATTTTTCTCCCAGACTTGTATTCACAGCAGCATCTCAGAACTTAATCTTTAATTTCTGTAGACCCCAGGGTAAACCTGAAAGAGTGTCCAGAGTAACCGGGACGTACAGAACAATTGATAGGATTGCCTGATTTCTCTTGTTTTCTCCTGGCATGGATTTGGAGTACTGAATAATGATGGAACTATTGGCACTGACAGGTATTGAGGAGGATGTTGAAAGTGCCTAATGAAATCCACACATGAGCAATTAAACAGATAATGCAAGTTGTTGTTGGCCAAGGCACCCTGTATCCCTCCGAGTTACACTACCCCAGGAAGTTGTGAATAGACTCGACATTCAAGCACATTTGGTGAAGTTACCCAGTACCATGAGTTGGTGCTAAAAGTCTAAGGGCGGCTATAAGCTGTAACTTTGACATTGAGCCCAAAATCTGGGCTATTATTACAATAGAATAATTGAATCAATTTTCAGTTATGTGGGTTGTACGATATTTAAAGTATGTCTGGATTTCAGATGGCTCACCCTCTCAGGTCACACAAAGTGCAAGAGACTACAGAAACCCAGGGGCTGAAATTTCACGATGCAATATTGGCACATCAATCTGTTCCTGGGAAAGTTCCTCCTTCTGTTATATCAATAAAGAATTGAAAGTGAGACCATAGGCCAATATAACACAAATGCTTCATCCCAATGGTAATACTGTATATTTCCATGCTGAAAGTATGCTCTGTGGAAAAACTATTTGACTGTGACATCTTTTATATTAGAGCTAGCTTCGGGGCAAATACCATGAGGATGATAGTCAGCATTTGCTGATAACCTACTTTGTACCTTAGCCTTCTTCCCGTTGATACCTT
>JAUZTB010000135.1:30680654-30696181 GCA_034780895.1 Rhynchobatus australiae
AAGTAAAGACTTGTATTTCCATAGTATTTTGCATAAACTCTGCATTTTACAGCTGATTAAATACTTTTGAAGGCAGTCACTGTTAAATTTTGGAAACCTTCAGACAATTTGCACACAGCAAGCTCCCTCAATGTGATAATAACCAGATAATCTGTTCTTGCAAAGATTATAAAGGGATTAACATAGGTCAGGAAGATGCAATAATGCTGAGGAGTCATAAATGTTCACCTAAGAGACTTGAGTTTTATGTCCCATCTGAAAAGTGGCACCTCTGACATTGCACCAGCACTGGACAAAAGCTATCGGTCTAGATACTTGTCCTCAAGTCTTTGGCTCGGACTTAATTAAAAGCTCAGATCACAATCCTAGCTGCTGTTTCTCAATGGAAATTCTGCAGCTTCTCTCAGGCAATATAGTGGAATCCACCTCAACAACAACAACAACTTGAATTTAGAGGGCACCTTTAATGGTAAAACAACTCAAGATGCTGCAGAGCATTATAAGACAAAATAAACCAACAATCCACAGAAGGAGATAAAACAGATAGATTTACAAAGTAGTTTAGAGGAGGAGAGAGAAGTGGAGAGTTTTAGGAAGGGAGTTCCAGAAGTTAGGGGCCAAACAGATGATGGTGGATTCTTTAAAATGGGGTTTATGCAGAATATCAAAATTGTTGCAAGTATCTTGCAAGGTTGTAAGCGTGGGGAAGATTTTAGACATGAACAAGACCAGGGATTTTAAAACAAGTAAGAAAATCTTAAAATCAAAATGCTGTAATCCTGGGAGCCTCGCCAAAGTGGTAGAAATGGGACTTCTTTGGAATATGACTAATAAGGAAAGGGGTGAGCTCAAATTATGTCAGACAGAAGGTTGGGTATGATACAATTCGAACAGTCAACTGCATTTTCTTTGTCCAAGGAACAATAAAAATATAAAGAGATAACATTGAATGGATTGTGGGAATTGTAATCCATCCAAACAATGCAGCACATTCTCGACTATCTGGATAATTTATCATGGATCATTATTAGAAACCTGGTTTCTGAGTTATTGCTGCTTTGCAAAATTCCTGCATACTGAATTTTCATTGGAAATCTTATCTTTCCACTCTCTGTTGAGGCAATTAACAAATAGATTTGATTGCAAAAATTATCTTAAGCAATTTCATTGATTCCCCCTTTACTTTGCTGAGTGTCAATTCCTGACCACTGGTTTCCCTTCCTCTATGGCTTTGTTGATATTCTCTACACATTCTGGTGTGACCTGTTGGTTGGTGGAATAGGTTTTTGATCAAATTAGGTGCTTCAGCAAACACTAGAAATGTGACAAATGTTTATTTGATGCAGGCTATCTGTCTGTCATCATTAGCAAGGGCATTATTCTAAAAGTGGTGTTCCTTTGAAGTGGAGTGTGTGGAACAAGGACAAAGGAAAGGAGCAGCTGGGGTAAATAACCCGATTCTGTAAATTATGTAGCTGTTCTTGGAGATACCTGCAGTAACTTCAGTGGCAGTCAAGTCAAGTTGAGTTTATTGTCATGTGCACAAGTACGATGAGGTATAAGTACAATTAAAAACTGATGGAACAGATGAACATCTCACCATGTTAATTCTCAACTGCAAGAACAAGTTTTCTATCTAGCTTTCTGGTGCGAAATCTCTGTTTTCCCCTTTAAGACCATAGACACGAGTGGACTACCTGCCAGAATTTCCATAACAGTGCAGGGATTGGCCAAGAATCTAAAGCAATGTTTCCAGGTCCAATGACACACAGGCGAGGTGCTCACTCTGTTCAGTATTCTTTATTTGCTGACTGCCATTTCTCCCCGGGCAGTGGATGACTTTGGCACCTATATCCATATAAAGGCAGTGACCGGTCTTTGACAGTTGCAGAAAACTGATCTAAGAGGCTGCTAAGGATTGACAACTCAGCATTCTATAACACAGTCTTTTTAAACCACTGCAGAGGACATGGACTAGATGAGCACATTTTCAATTAATTTTTATGTCAAGTACATGACCAAGATAGTTGTTTCATCTTTATCATGTTCCTGTTGAAATGGAGATGCTAATTGGATTGAATTTTTCCCATTTGACAGGCTTACCAAGAGACCAGATGTTAATGTTTTAGTTGTGCAATGAATTTAATGTGAAAATAAAGTCCTGTGGAACTTCTCATGAGGAATTAGAGTGTTGACTGAAAGCCTGGTAGAATGGATTTTTCTTTATGGGTGAAAGAATTCCAGGGATAGGATTCACTGGCCAAAGGCTCTGTCCCAATGGTGGATCAAAGGGAGGCAGAAGAATTGAGTGCTGGTGTGGATCTTGAAATGATGGAGATTGCAGTGATGTGGTGGGATGAGACCACGCAGAAACAAACTTAATATTTAGAGGTGGGAGATGGAAAGCATATGGATATCATCAAAGACCAGGATATTGGTGTAGAGGACTTGGTGTGTCCAAGATAAATATGGAACAACTTTGCACAAATTGGAGCATACGTAGGGTGGAGAAATGAAGCATATGTGGGTGGATGGCCCAGTGGGTAGAGCCGCTGCCTCACAGGGTCAGAGACCTGAGTTCAACCCTGACCTTAGGTGCTGTCCGCGTGGAGTTTACATGTTCTCCCTGTGACAGTGTGGGTTTCCCTGGGTGCTCCAGTTTCCTCCCATATCCCGAAGACGTGCAGGTTGGTAGGTTAATTGCCCCCTGTAAATTGCCTCTAACGTGTTGTTGAGTGGTAGAATCTTGGGGGGGGGGTGTGGTTTGGTGGGGACATGGGGAGAGTAAAAACAGGATTAATGTAGGGCTAGTGTAAATCAGTAGTTGATGACTCAGTGGGCCGAAGGGCCTGTTTCCATTCTGTACCTCTCTATAACTCTAGCAAATAGGGCTGTCTCATGTAGAGGTGATAAGCCATGCATGGTGGTGGAATGACAGATGCAGGGCTTCATGATGTGATGTGGAGGATGTGGGGTCTACAGCCAAGTTTAGGACAGAGCAGAACAGAAGATGCTGCGATCTTTCTAATGTTGAACTGAAAAATCTGTGACTGATCAAAGACCTGAACAAACTGCGTGATAACATGAAGGCAGCTGAGGTCAAAGGTGATAGTGATTAGGCCATGCCAAGTGCCATAGCAGTAGAATCTGACCCCCTGCCTGTGGACAACATCACCAAGGGACAGACTGTAGATGAAGAAATAGAATCTCCAATCCCCAGAATTGTGGCCCTTTGGACTCAGACCTATTGTCCAGGAAGTAGTCATGACTCCTCCATCTGTGACAACCTGCAGCCTCTTGGTCAATAAGCCGGCCACAAAGGAAGGAAATGGAAGACTTTTGGGAGACCAAACCTGGAACAAAATTGTTTTGCAGCTTACTTCTCTGTCTCCTGTGGTACCAGCCTCACTCTGCACTTGCAGCAAACTTGGCTCAAGGCTGCAGAATCAGAACTGGGGAACTGACTTAATACATGGCATTTTGCAAAATTGGTAAAACTGCACCATCAGCACAAGATTATGTGCATGTGGAACTGGAGCAGGTTGTGTAGGGAATTATCCATATTATTGGGCTAGAACTTAAGGTTTTCTCCTTTGGGGTTTCTGCTTAATTGAGCTGTTAATTTGCCAGCACCTCTTCTTAGAACACAGCAGCTGGGAAAAAAAGGCCAGCAAAATCCATCTGTGAATGGGCCTGAAATGAACTATCACTAAATCACCATGGCAAATTAACATGAGAGCGATCCATAGTCAATTGTTCTGCCCAGATGGAGTATCTTGCTGTTTATTCTAGTTTAAAAAATAACAAAACTAGTTTTCCTTTTCTTCGTTTGCCCAATGCATGAATTGGCAAGCAACCTGATGTTGATTTTTTAACAATGATACTCTGAAAGATGGCCAGCACTTGCAAACAACACCTGTTCATTAATCTGTTTTTGTCTTTGCCTGTCATTAGCATACCCTGCAATGTATTTGAGATACATGATCACTGTGTGAGGAAGCATGGGCATAAATCTGTATCCTAACATGCTTGGTGACACCAAGAAATACTTAATGCAAACATTGCCTTTTCCCTCCTAACATTCATTTTCCTTGCATTGCTCTAACATTTCTCCATGGGCTTTCTTCCCTCCATTACTTGGTCATGCGCAAAGTTTAAAGTTCTGGGTGGTTTATCCTGCTATGTAATGGATTGTTGGTCTCACTTTGTGATGAACTGTACCACTGGGATGTGCACTTAGGTTGATTGCTGCATCTGGACTATATCAACGTCACACACCAATGTTGAAATTGATAGTCAGGATGAGACCTGCCAGTGTTTCAAGTCTGCCCCAGGAGCCTTGATAGCTGGGATCTTGAGAACTAGACCCCCACCATCACAATATAGGAGCAATCTTGAACTTGCTTTGTCATTCAGTAAGATCACCATTGATCTTTTACCAGAACATTTTCCCACTCTATCCTCTTCTGTTTCCCTCAGGGTCCAAAAATCTATCAATCACAATCTTGAATATACTCAACAATTGAGCATTCAGCTGTCCAATGTGGGGAATTCTAAGATTAACAGCCCTCTGAGTAAAGAAATAATTCCTCAGCAGTCATATATCTTCAACTCTTTATCCTTAAACAATCAGCATGTTTCTGTTCTAGACTCTCCATTCAGGAGAAATGGCCTCTCAGGACCTACCCTGTCAAACTCTCTATGTTTCCACAAGATCACCCATCATCTTTCTAAACTCCAGAGCCTTTAGATACCTAAGCTCCTGGAAAAGGCTCTGTACTTCTGAGTTGTGATCTGCAGGGCAATAAATCAAGTGATGGGAGATTGGCTGGCTGCATTTTGCCCAGCGTGAACACAATGGGTAGAATGGCTTCCTGACTTTAAATCTTCAGTGATTCTATGAGATGTTTTCGTGCAATGATTCGTTTGCAGAAAGTGAGTCATCCTTTTATTCAAGGATCTTGATTAAAACAAAAATCACCCCAAAGTGAATGACTGGCAATAGATTAAAATATAGCTTGTAGCTTTGCTGAATAAAGGATCTATGTGAACAAGAAATTAAACATGATTTGTACCTAGCGATTGAAAATTCAGACTTTTCATAAATTTTAAAATCTGGACTATATTAAAGAAAATACACAAACTGGATAAAAAAAAAACAGAATTTGGGATAAGTACTTTCAACAGATGCACAACTAAAATATAGATTCTGTGTGGTTCTTCAGTGAAACTTCAGGATATGTCTTACTAGAAAGTATTTTTATCATTTATATTTCTCTACAAGACTCACAAAGATAACCCTGTTGGGTTTTGTGATGTTTATCTGAGGTAAGCCAATATGGCACAAATGTGCTCTGAATTCCACACATGTGCCAAAGGTCATTGGACATGCACCAACAATATCTGGGACTTCCTGAGTTTGGGCTGGAGGCAGAGCCTTACCAAACCAAATTTTGACAGGGATCAGTGAGTCTGCACCAAATCACTCTCATGTATAAATACAACAGTTGTCAACTAATCACGGTTTTGAAGGCTTGGCCAATATTCTTTCCAGATGCAGGCACAGATGTTATGGGCACAAAGCACCAACTCAATTTCTGTGTAGCATTACAATTGGGATGGTTAATAATCATCTGTTGTTTGCAGAGCTTGGATTCCCACTCAAGTCTATTCAATGCTGCACAATTTTGCCACTGGATAGTGACAGCAAAGTGCAAACAAGCCTCAAGTCAGGGTCATGAATGCCTTGGAGATCTAGCAGGCTGTTGGTGTCTTATCCACTTGCTACCCATGTGTTCTAGGTGGCAGAGCTGGGAGGGGCTGTCAAAGATGCTTTAACAAATTGCTGCAGGACATTTTGTAGAGCAACTACAGTGCACACGCATTGGAGAGAAAGTTTAAGGTGGTGGATGAAGTAACAATTAGGTGGACTACTTTATCCTGGATGATATCACACATGTGGGAGCTGCATTATCCAGGCAAGTGGAGAGTATGCCAACATGCCTTGTTGTTAGTGTAAAGTCATTGGAGAATCACATACCACAGAATACCCACAATTTGTAGTTACTCTATTTACATGAGTTGTTGAATTAAGTTTCTGCTGATGAGCTATACTGGTTTGGAGTCTCTGGGTATAAAGATCATGTAACAACCCTGAAAGTACTGGAGCCGCATTTAATTATTTGGCACAATGTCAGGTATGGTGCATTGCACTTACTGGCCTACCTGCACTTACTGTCCAGATTAATGATAATGCACTAGCAAGCTGCCAGCAACAGTGAAAGAGAAGGTTCCACTGCCCAGTAAGAGGAGAGGGAATAGTTGATGTCAGTTGCATGTTGAAGTCCCACTCAGGGACTTGAAATCAAAATCTGTGCCGTCTCCCTCATTGCTAACCCACCTATCTACCTTTTCATCCAAGTCATTTATATACATCACAGACAACAGCCCCAGCAATGATCCCTGCAGAATACCACTGGTCACGAACCTCCAGCCACCCAACTCAGGGCAGGTCCTGTCCTACAACTGATAGAGTTTTTGAGGAGGTGACAAACATGATCGATGAAGGTAGGGCAGTGGATGTTGTCTACCTGGATTTTAGTAAGGTCCCTCATGGTAGGCTGATCCAGAAGGTTAAGATACAAGGGATCCATGGTGACTTGGTAGTTGAGATTCAGAATTGGCTTGCCCATAGAAGACTGAGAGTAGTGGTGGGTAGTGGTGTTACTCTGGCTGGAGGTCTGTGACTAGTGGTGTTCCACAGGGATTCGTGATTGGGTCTCTGTTGTTCATGCTGCATATAAATGACATGGACGAAAATGTAGATGGGTGGGTTAGTAAATTTGCAGACAAGACAAAGCTTGGTGGAGTTGTGGAGAGTGTAGAAGGCTGTCAAAGGAAACAGCAGAATATAGATCAGTTACAGATATGGGGGGAAAATGGCAGATGGGGTTTAGTCCAAGCAAGTGTGATGTGTTGCACTTTGGGAGGTCAAGTGTAAGGGGAAAGTACACAGTTAATGGCAGGACCTTTAACAGCATTGATTTAGAGAGGGGATCTTGGGGTCCAAGTCCATAGCTCACTGAAAGTGGCCACACAAGTAGATAGGGTGGTAAAGAAGGCATATGGCATGCTTGCCTTCATTGGTCAGGGCACTGAGTATAAGAGTCAGGAAGTCTCGTTGCAGCTATATAAAACTTTGGTTAGGCTGCACTTGTAGTATTGCATGCAGTTCTGGTCACCCCATTACCGGAACGATGTGGAGGCTTTGGAAAGGGTGCAGAATTGATTTACTAGGATGCTGCCTGGATTAGAGTTTCTGAGCTGCAAGGAGAGGTTAGACAAATGTGGAGTGTTTTCTCTGGAGCATCAGAGGCTGATGGGACACCTGATAGAAGTTTACAAAATTATGAGAGGCATAGATAGGGTACATCTTTTTCCCAGGGTAGAAATGTCAAGTACTAGAGAACATGCATTTAAGGTGAGGGGGGGAAGTTTAAAGGAGATGTGTGGGTGTGGTAGAGAGGGAAGCAGATACAATAGTGGTGTTTAAGTGGCTGTTAGATAGATACACGAACATGCAGGGAATGGAAAGATATGTATTACAAAGAGGCAGAAGAGAATTAGTTTAATTTGGCATCATGTTTGGTGCAGACATCATGGAGCAAAGGGCCTGTTCCTGTTTTGGACTGTTCTATGCTCTATGTTATATTGCTGAACTGTTGGAGGTACCAACTATCACATGAGCTGAACTAACACCCCATATGCTCTCCTAGGTGAATGTAAAAGATCCCATGGCATTATGTAAAGAAGCAGATGGGTCTATCTTGAACCCAATATTTAATCCTCAGTGCACATCTGTATAATACATTATCTGGTCATTCGCTTGCTGTATATAAATTGGCAACTGTATTTTCTACAACAGTGACTACCCTTCAAAAGAATGTTATTGCCCCTAAAATACTTTGGGATATTCTCAAGTTGTGAAAGATACCAAATAAGTACAAGTGAGTTTCTCATTTTACATGGGACCATTCTATAGTTTCCTCTTCCCAACATACCAGGATGTGGACAAGAAGTTGCTCCTTAAGGTTGCTACATTTTTCATGCAGCAGATCTTCTACACAGGGTTCTGAGATTTCTGGGTTAAAGCCGCAACAATGTCGATCCAGGCGATCATGAACCTGGGGGAGACATAATCTTATTATACATAGGCATTTTCCATATGTCTAGAACATCTCCACTTTTTTCAAAATGTAGTAAGACATCTGCCAGTGATGTTGGGTCTCAGAAACCTGGAGGTATAGAGAGAATTTAACATAAAATTCATTATAACATTACCGGCACACATAGAACTGTCAGCCAGTGTTACTCCAAGGATGCCGAACCCTAACTACCAAGATTTAAATACATAAAGAATGGGATGTTCCATCAACGTGTGGAGAACATGACTCTAAGGAGCTCTGGGTGATGTGAAACCATCTTGTTATTGTCCTGCATGTGCCTGTTACAATCACAGCCAACAAACCTAAATCAAGTCTGCCAAGAACCTGAATCTGGTGTGATGAAGTGGGAGATTGTGCTTACAGAACGACTAGAAGCAAAGAGGGAAGGCCAAGTGCAGATTGGGTAATCATTTTGCAGAATACCTCCCCACAACTCACCAGCACGGCCCTGTGCTTTGGTCATTTGTCACTTTAAGTCATTATCTTGTTCCCTCTCTGATCTCACTATCATAGGCCTCCTGGACTGTTTCAACAAAGCTCATGATAAAATCAAAGAGCTTCATCTTCTGATTAGGGATGTTATAGTTTCCCAGAATCAGCAGTGAATTCAACAGTTTCTGATAATCAACATTCCTGAACTTTTATTCCAGAGTTTCAGCATCTCTTCCAAATTCCTTCGGTAAATTCAGATGCTTATTCTGCATTTGAATTCCCTTGGGTTTACTTACCTCACACTTCTGTCATTGAACCTATACCACTTTCACCCTTGTTTACCGGTCCTCTTTATTCAGTCCTCCTTCCCTTTATTTCACTGCATCTGAGAATCTGCTTATCTTTAAGTAAGTACTAATGAAAGGTCATTGACCTGAAATAGTAGTTCCGTTTTTCTGTTCACAGATGCTCCCTGAATTGCTGACTTTGTTAATTAGTCAGCACTTTTGATTCATCCATTTTAATTTCATAATATTGGAACATAGAACAGTACAGGATGGGAAAGGCCTTTTGGCCCATGATGTTGCGCTGAACTAATTAAACCTTTGATTCATAATTAATCTAATCCCTCTTCCCCACTCTTACCCTCTTCCCCTCATACTCTCATCATTTTGCTTTTAATCTTAAAGATAATAAAGTATAAAAAATGTACAAGAGCCAGAAATGCTTAACTGAAAGGGATATTGCAAGAGGTGAAGGATATTTTAAGAGCAGAAAGGATTGCTAATATTACTTGAAGGGATCAGTGTAATGTTAGTAGGTGGAATATAAGGCTGGGACTGAAGATTAGATATGAGTAGATGCCAGAGGTGCCAAATAAATTCCTTAATTCAGTCTTTACAAATAAAGATTGTGGCCATATTCCAAACCAAGTCACACTGGCTCGGGAATCTCAGAATTGACATCAGTAAAGTATGTGTTGTGAAGAAACCAAAAGAATTTTATGTGTACTAAATGTCTAGGCCAGATGGGAAAGATCTTAGAATAAGAAACTTTGTGACCAGGCAAATCTTTTTGGCTGTCCTTCCCCTTCCGAACATCCATTCCACTTAAAAAAAACTCTCCATAACTCCTCTGAAAGAAATTAGTTTGTGTAGTCACTATTCCATTATCCCAAATCTTCCTTCCCCAAAAAATATTGATCAAGTGATTGATATTTGATGTCAGTCTAATATGTAAACTCATCTTGAACCATCTCCTTTAAAGGACTTTGTCCTTGGCAGATGTGGTGGGGACCACAGGATGCGTGGATGGAAACTTATTTCCATCTGTACTTTAGTGCAAGACATATAATGTACTTCAGCACCATTGCCCGGGTTAAATAGAGAGGCATCTTCAATTCCTTCTCTTCCTTGGATTATTTCAAGGTTATTTGTTACGTCTCCCCTCTTTTCCTGATGGGAATCAAGTTTAATTGCTTTAGGCTTGCTTCAGCTTAATCCCCAAAAACCTGCAATCATCCTGTCCATTCTTCCCTGAACCCCTTGGGGTGTGTCCTTTTTGAGCTTTGATCATGACAACCCACAGAAAATTAGAGGGAGGAAAAAAATGTTTTCTGAATTTCCTATTGGATTTATCATTAAATCTTATTCATAACCATAAATTTGGTCCTAAATTCTGGTATTATCTTAAAATGAAAACTGTCTCTGCATTCACCCTACTGATATGCTTCCTTAATATTAAAGATCTTTATTCTGTTTCTACAGTATAACCAACAGTGGCAGAAAGTAATAACTAACTGATTGGATCCTGACTGATTTGATTAATCCTGTGTATCTGGCACATACCATCTCTAATTCCAAACAAAATAAAAATTCTTCAAAAATGCTCACAAGCCAGCATGCACTAGTATAATTTTTACATAACTAATAGTCTCAAAATAAATTTTTACAAATAACTGGCTTTTAGATAGTTTCCTTAATGTAGTAAGACTCCTGAAGAGTTTCACAGTGGTGTTAACAGAATAGTCTGCACATAGATATTAAATGGTTTAGTCAGAGGTAGGACTTCTGAGTGGTGGAAGAAAAAGTATCTGGAGCTTGGAGTGACTGACGGTGTGGCTGCCAAAAGTAGCCTGGATTCAAGCAGGGATCGAGAGAGGGGCACAGAGAGCTTGAAGTGTTATCGGGATGGAGGAGCCTACAGGACAGGGAGAGCAAGGCCACAGAAGGTTTGGAAACAAAATGGGAATTTGGAAAGGAAATTTTCAAATGTTGATGAATCAAATGAGGAGAATGAAGTTTTGCTGGGTCTTCTCCCTTTCCTGACTCATAGCCACCCTGGGACGATTTCATTTGATCAGAACAGGGGTCATAAATCTAGGTAGTAAGAAATCCAATGGAGAATTTAGCCAAGCTGTAATTAGAATGTACAACTCGCTACCACAAGGAATGATTGCGACAATCAAATAGCATGGATGTATTAAAGAGCAAGTTGGTAAGTCCATGAAGGGGAAAGGAACACAGGGAGATGATGACAGAGAAAGAGGAAGGGAAGTGTGGGCAGGCTCAGGTAAAACATAAGCAACTGCCATGTACCATACGGACCAATAGCTTGCTTCTCTGCTGTAAATACAATGTTAACTTTGCTTAAGCAAAATATCTTGGTCCGCTTACTGTGTGAAATGGCTGACAGAAGTAAAGACTGCCTCAATTTTATTTAGTTAATTTTGTATGACTGAAGCAGTCTTGGATTTTGTTTAGTGACATGGTGTAATATGCTGTGAAAAGTTCAAAACTGAGCAGATACACTGAGGGCAGCTAACTACAAGCAAATGGGAACACCATTCATTATAAGTGGCTGGCTGGTCTCTGAGTAGACACAGTGCTGTGAACAACAATGAAAGAATGCAGCACTACTTACAGAAATTCCACAGATCACATCAGCTCAGATCTTATAACCTTCTCTTTAGTACTTCAAATCTATAAAGGCTTTCTTAATTGTAACAAGTCAGCCTTTCTTTGATTCAATTTGTCAAATTAGACATGGAAAAACTTCAAGGATTATCCAAAGTGGTACTGTCCTCATTATTGGGACTGGAGATGGGGTGTGCTTGGTCAGAAGTATGGTGAATCCAGTCACTTTTGAGTTCACTCCATGATATGTCTGATAATGGAAATAATTAACTTTCAGTCCAGAAACTAGCCATCTAGCTCAATAGGTCTATGCCAGCAGTTACTCTGCATGTAAACATCCTCCCATCTCACTTCCTCATAGCTTAAAAAAGGTAAATTTCTCTTCTTTTTCTCTCTCATGTGTTTATCTAGCTTCCCTTGAAATGGAACTAACCATCTGAATATGCTCCTTGCAGGAGTGACTTCCACATTCTTACCACTCTTTGGGTAAAGAAGTTTCCACTGAATTCCTTACTGGATTTATTAGAGGTCTTGTATTTACGTTCCCTACTTTTGGACTTGACCATAAGTGGAAATCATCAAACTGATTGGCAGGATTTGCAGGCACAGTTAATGATTAGACAGTAGGCTGGTTTATTGACCTACAGGAGTAGAAGGGCCATCAAAGGCTTGGATATATATTGATACCATCCAAAGAACACTGCTGTAATATTGCCCCTGGCTCAGTTTATCAGCTCTCGAGTTTTTTTTTAATGACCTAAAGATTACAATATTCCAATGCTTTCCTCACTGGCGTCCCAACAGGCACTCTCCATAAACTTGAGATAATCTAAAATTCTATTCTATTCCTGTGGTGAGTGAACAAGGCTTGGTGTGTGCTAAAGTTGTCATCCTTGTTTTCAAACCCTTCTACCTTTAATCTGCTCCAATTCTGGCTTCTTGAGTGGTCCTGATGTTCACTGTTCCACCACTGGTTCAGTTGAACGGAAGGAAGCTATTGAAATTATGGCAGCACCTATGTGCTCAGTTGAGGTCCCTAATCTTTCCCCTGCTTTCTTTTGCTTGGATTCTCTCTACAGACACTGAAATCCCAAGAAGCAGTTAATCAGAAACTCGACTTAAGTAAATTGGTTTCTCCTTGATTATGGGCTTCTGCACACATAAAATAAGCGATGAGACCAAAATACGTGCAATAAATCAGATGAAGCATACCATTCTTCAACAGTAGTCAGCTCTTTTAATGATGTGTCTTGCTGTGGACCGGAGAGTACAAAATGAGTTGTCAATTAATTGTAGCTTAGTAATAGCATTCTCTCTTCTCATTCAAGGTTATGGGTTAAGTCCTATGGGGGGGTGGGGTGGATTTGAAAGTGCAAAATCTTGGCTGATACTACTCTGGCAGTGATGCCCTTTCTCAAAAAGGTGTTAAAGAGATACCCTGTCTTCCCATTCAGGTCAACATACAAGAACTATCTGGAAGAACAGAAGGAGAGTTCTCCCCTTGTCCTGGCCAATATTTATTTCTCAACAGCATCACTGGAGCACACATTAACTGGTCATGATCTCACAGTTGTCTGTGAGAGCTTGCTGTATGCAACTTACCTCCTGTGTTCCCTGTATTGCAACAGCTACTACACATTAAGAGAATGTCTTTGGGTATAAAACTCACTGACGTGTCCTGCAGTTGTGAGAAGTGTGCAGAATTGCAATTTTTTTCCTTCTTTTTCACTGAAATTCTCCAAAAATTAGACACTTTTAACTCTGTTCCTAGCACAGTAATTCATAGGTCCTTGTTTCAGAGTTTGATCCTGGACGAGGTGCACCTTGACAGTGGGATTAGGCTGACATTGATGGCCAGACACCCACTTGCTGGAGCTGAAGAGGACAAGAAGTATTGGATTGCAAGTGAATTGTAGGGCAGCACTTTCTTGTAGATAATAGAGCCTTGCCTTGCACTACCAGAGACCTGGGTTCAATCCTGAACTCAAATGCTATCTGTGTTGAGTTTGTACATTCTCCCTGTGACTGCATACATGCCTCCCAGGTGCTCTGGTTTCCTCCCACATCCCAAAGACATGTGGGTTAGTGGGATAATTGGCCACTGTAAATTGTCTCTAGTGAGTAGGTGAGTGGTAGAATCTGACGGTGCTGATGAGAAGGTGAGGAGAATAAAAAATGGGATTAATGCAGGATGAAGGAAGGACCTGTTTCCATGCTGTATCTCTTTATGACTCTATGAGGAAACCATTTGGACATTGATTGTTATTCATCAGAAAAAAATTACCGAACATATTTACTCTTCCCACTGAGCCAGCAGAGCCTACCATGTTCCTGGAGTCTTAAGGTGGCGGTGGAGAGCATTGCAATGGGAGGGAAAGGCAACTCCTGAGAAGAGGCAATTAAATAACTTTCCCCAAGTAAAAGTAAGGTTAATTTTCCACTCTCCATTCAGGAGGAGCTGGCTCCTCAGGATCCTGGGGGAATTGACACTGTTGAATATGTAGGCGGTCTGACTCATGACCACAGGTAGCTTGGACGGGAAGTGAATGCTGTACACAGATTCATAAAAATAATGTACAGTTGGAACAGCACCCTTACCAAGTGTGTGGAGGTGAGAACCATCTCCATTTCTCTGATCAAATATTAGACAAGGGAACCACGGGCACCTTGAATAGTTAGCTAAACATGTTTAGATTCTCTGTGGGGAAAAGCATGTGCTTTTTATCAGTTGTTGTTTGAACATCAGGTTTTCATTTAAGTTATCAGGAAAGTTTGTTTCAATATTTGGTCATGGTAATTAAAGTCTGCTATGTAGAGTCGTGACTAATCAGTGAATTGCTTCCAGGATAGGGCTTTTTTTAAAAGACTATTTAATGAATCCCAGCACTAACACAACAGCTGCATTTTCAGTCTTGTACTGCAGAGCTTTTCATTTCTAATATCCGTATCAGTCAGCAGTGCCTTAGTGTTGTTATTTGGCAACTGCTACAAAAAAACCTTGTTACTGTGTTTCTCCATGGTTTAGTTTCAAGTATTTGTCATTGTGCCATGTTGGGCTAATATCAAACCAGAGACTGAGTGGAGGAATAGTGGTAAACCTGGAGAAATTGGTTGGCACTGTTGGTACCAGTAGCTACTGCTGGGGAGCCATCTTTTAATTCTGCCTTCTTCAACAGCATAAGTCCAAACTCTGAACCTGGAGATTTGGTCATACCAGCTTGCTATCTTTAAAGAAGCTGAGAATGATGTCTGGACCCTTGGTGGGGATAGGATTAGAAATCAGTTGTATTCTAGTCCCACCTTTAATTCTTTCCCTTCACCCCAATGTGGAACTGGCACACTGACCACTCCATCTGGTGATGGAAGCAAAGACTCTCATTCCTCTATATCATTCCGATGCCTCCAAAAGCTCCATGGGTTCTGAAGCCTCCACTTTTGTAAAGTGCATGTTATGATCTTTATTTCTTTAACTCACCTGCACCATTTCTGGTTTGGTGGCAGCAGTGGCAGATCTTCCTGTCCTTGAACAATTAGGAATTCCCTTCCTGTTCTCCGGGATCCCACTGAGTTCACATCTATTGGACCATGACTTAGGAAAGTGGTCAAGGTCAAATGGGGATTCAGTTTGACCAGACTGTAATACTACCCACAACATAAGAACCTAATTCACCATTCACTAACAGATAACTGGAGACTTCTCTGCATTGGTTTTCCAGTGAACGAAGAGCCCGGGAGACAGGCAAAATCAATGGTTTAAGATGCACTGTGCATCCTACTGACACTAACCACTGAAACTGTCAAAATTTGAAAAAGTAGACTAGTGAATTGTCCTAACTATTCTAGCATACGATTGCATGTGTCAGGATTTATGTGTAAATTGTCAAACTAGATGCCCAGGATATTGATCTAGAGATGATTGAAAATAATTCAATTAATTAAATAAATGGAATTAAAA
>JAUZTB010000135.1:30794935-30806386 GCA_034780895.1 Rhynchobatus australiae
TATCACCCCCCCCTCACCTGGATCCACCTATCACCTGCCAGCTCTTGATCCACCCCTTCTTCCCCCACCCCCCCCAACCTTTCTATATTGGCTATCTTCCCTCTAGTTCAGATGAAGGGTCTCGACTTAAAATGTCAACCAGTCCATTTCCCTCCATAGATGCTGCCCGACCTGCTAAGTTCCTCCAGTGCTTTGTGCGTTGCTCCAGATTTCCAGAATCTGCAGTCTCTTGTATTTATATCATCCAGTGGGTTCCTTTGTGATAACAACTAATATTTAAGAAAAGTGTACATATGGGAACTTCTCCAATATTAAATGTGAGTTAATGCACAATGAGAAGGGAATTGTCTAATCCAGTAAATTGATTCTGCCAGCTTGCAATCCCACTGCAGTAATACCAACTCGCATGATAGAGTACATTTTTTACAAATGGAGCAATTGCTTCTGTGTCAAAAGTTTTAAATAAATCTAAAGTACAATTAATTGCTTCTGTAAGGCACACAGTTTCATTTATTGCATCTGTTTAAAGCAATTAAGAATGTCTAGAACCTGAAAGGCATTTTATATTGGTACATTTACCTTCTGCACGCATTAGGCAAGGGAGATCCAGGTTTTGTTTTCAAACATGCAAATGAGTTAACTTTCAATAAAAAAATAATGATTTTGGTGAATTAACTCACTAGAAACCTTTTCTGTAAGATTTACACAGGTTTGGTGCTGTAGGCTTGCATTCCCAGATAATTATTTTCCTCCCTTTTAAAAATGCAATTTATCTGCCAAACCTTCAATGTTCTTGGGGCACCTTCTGGTCAAGCATGTTAATGAAGCTGCAGGCAGTTCAGCTGGATACTCCCCCTGACCCATCCTTCACACCTGCATTCTTCTTTATCAATGCATCAGTTTTATTGGCCATTTTGACACTAAGTTCTAGCCCAGACTTGGGCAGACCAATATGCTTTTTTTTTGGAAAGCAAGATTTTTCGGCACCAAGGAAAATAAAGTTGCAACTGAAACAAAAAACGTACCATCAACAGGTTGGTAAAAAAAAATGTACCTCTTGTTTTTGTCTTGTTCTGTTTGAGTGTTGGCACTGTTTGCCCTCCTGGGTCTCAGCACGAAACCAGCAATTTTGTGCCAAAACACTTCTCTGCATTAAAATGGAATTGCTTCCATCTGGACAATTCTTTATGGCTACTTTTGAAAGTTGTACATGGAAGCCAGGGAATCATTGCCACAATGATACTTTTACAACTGAAGGAAATGGCCAGAAGCAGTTTGCTACATAAATTGCTACATAAACAATTTTTTATCCCTACCTCCCCACCAAAGTCTTGAGCCCAGGGTACTTGGTCCTCCGAGCTTTCCCCGATCTTGGAAGGTGGTGCTGAAGTTGATACAAGGAGTAACCAGCAATTCTCAGCATGTCCTGCAGATTGTTGGGAGCCTGCCCACTGTGAGAAGTGACTCCAGTGCTCTCGGCTGATTGCAGTGCTTGCTGTGGTGAGAAATTGCTGGTGCACAGCCCATGATTTACTAGGTGAGGGATTGAGATGAAGAGACCTGGAAGTTAAATTTATGGGTTAAAAATCCATTCTTAGTCACATGTTTGAAATGTAATACAGTGGTGACTCCAAAATTCAGATCCATTGAAGTTAATACTCAGCTGCTACTATCTAACTAATTCAATGAGTGATGAAGGGTGAATTTCTACTTGGTTGACTTCATAGTTTGAGCAACCACTAATATTGTACCTGAACAGTCTTTAGTGGACTTTTGAAGCAAATATTTTGACATCTGGTCTCAGTAGCATAATTATTCATTGTTGTAAAAGCCATCCTGCTGTTAACTGGGATCGAACCAATGAGAAGGGCATAGAGGACACATGCTGGACAACTTTATTACTAATAAATCCCCCAACAAGTCTAAAGTTCTGGAAGTTTTAGGGGATGAAGCCAGGAAAGGAACAAAGAGAATCTTGGTGGTAGTGACTGTAATTAAATTTATCATTCTGGGGAAAGACAGAAATAAGAGGCAGGAAAATTCTCAATTTGAGAAAGGCCAGTTTTACAAGGCAGAGATGTAATTTAGCCAAAATGGACTGGAATTGACTACTTGAAGTTAAATCTGTATCACAGCAGTGAGAAACAGTGTTCTCACAGCATAAAATGGGAACACTGTCTCCCAAATCTAGAATGCCCAGGATTTCAAGGAATGAGTAGTAATAGAATAAAGCAAAAAAGGGATGCTTGCTTCAGATGCCAGAGCCCAACACAGAAGTGTGTGTATTGGGGAAGTGGGCTGAAATGAGGTTAATAGAGAGGGTGCATGAAAAGATATCAGGGAGCAAATCAAGGAAAATCCAAAGGGGTTTTATAAATAGAGGATAATGATAGAGAGGTCAAAGTGTTTGGAGACTGGAAAGAGAACTACAGGTCCTCACCAGTTTGCAAATACCTGACCTGTGCACAGCCTCTACATGCGATTGAGCGTTTGGGAGACCAGTGGGATGGATTTCCCGGCTGCTGTGGGACCGCAGGCATCTTCTGCCATGTGGGAACTCTGTGGCTGCATTCCTGACTTGAAAACTGTCCGGGCTGCAAACCATTCACAGGAATGGAATCCTGATATAACCTGGGGAAGACCTGTAATGTGTGGAGATGGAAGCCTTGGGAATGGTTCTGAATGAATGCATTATACCTGTCCTCACACAACAGGTGGTGCTGTTGTAGATATTGCAGGTAAGGGGGAGGAATGTGAAATGTTGGATGAGATGTGCATAGAATTAACGAACGTGGGGCCCAACTCATTGAAAATTGATGAATTGCCAACGATGGATGAGATGTATTCCGTATTGTTAAGACCAGAAACAGAAGAAATAGTATTCTGCACATTCCCAATTTTCACCAAGCCTCACTAGGGAAATGTGCAAAGTTCGTAAGCTCTAACTTCCTCAAGTAACTTGCTCTTAATTTTCTATGGTGTCTGTGGAATACCAACTAGAGAAAGGGATAGGCAGAGTAATTACTGGCCATCAGAAGGTGGAAAAGATTCTGAAGTCAGCAGAAATCTTCTCAAAAGGCACTGGTGGATCAAGGAAAATCTGCATGGATTTAACAAAGAAATATTGTATTTGAAGTTTTGGAGGGTGTAATGAGTAGTTGTGGAAGGAATAGCGTTTGATGTGGTCCTCATGGATTTCAACAAGGCTTTTGACAAGTTGCTGATGGCACTTAAACAGAAAAGTAAAAGTCTCAGGGATCCAAGGGGAAGTGGTAAATAAGGGCAATGGTAGGAAGCAAATGGTAATAATGGTCATCGGGGACTGGAGGGCACTGTGCAACAGGATTTCACAGGGCTTAGTGTTAGCTGCCTTGCTTGTGACATCAGCTAACGATGTGGACAAACATAATGGGTGTAATGTAGTTGTTCAGAATGATAGTGAAATTGGCATGTGGTTAGCACTGAGGAGAAAGCTGTGAACTGCAGGAGGATATCAGTGGAACAGTTGGAGACGGGAAGGTGACAAATGGAATTTGGTCTGGAGCAACATTTGGCAAGGCATTTGGGGAAGGCACACAGAGCAGGGACAATGTGATAAATGGTGGGATATTGAGAGTGTGGAGGAATAGGGATCAAGGAGTGCCTGCACACAGATCCCCTAAAGATAGCAGGACAGGTAGAAATCATGGTTAAGAAGGCATATGTGATAGTTTCCTTTATTGACCAAGGTATAAAATGCAAGGGATGGAGGGGTGGCCTTACTGGAACTTTAGACAACACTGGTTGGGCCATAGCTGAAACACTACTCATCAGTTCTACTGGAGAGGTGTGATGGTGCTGGAGAATCTGCAGAGAGATCTATGAGAACATCATTAGGAGCAAGAGACAGTTCTTCCTCAAGGCAGCTCTGCTATTCAACAAGGTCATGGCTGATCTGATCTTTGGCTTAAACTCTGCTTCACTGCCTGATCTCCTCAAGCTTTGCCTTCCCTGTGATCTTAAAAACCTAGCCCAATCTCTCCCTTGGATGGTTCCGCACCTGGAGAGCATTAACTGAGGAAAAATCTTGATTAGGTACTGACTTTTTTTCTTGGAGCAGGAGAGGCTGAGGCAAGATCTGATCAAGATGCATCAAATAATAATGAGCTGAAATAGACTAGAAGGAAACTGCCAAATGCCCTTAGCAGGGAGGTCAATGGATAACAGATTTAAAATAATCACTAGAGTATTTGTGAGGACTTCCTACACCAAGAAACTGGTGGTGGTCTAGAATTGCTACCCAACGATGTGGTAGAACCAGAAACACTGATCATATTTATAAGTATTAGGACAAGCAAGTGAAGTGTAACATTCAGAGCAAGAGGTAGGAAGTGGATTAGGCTCATTGGGTCTTTGCCATTTAGCACAGATGTGATAAATGAATGGCCACCACCTTGCTCCTGATTTCAGCAGTGGTGGGAGCTCCATTCTTATCATACCCTGCCTGATTAACACCCAGTCGGTGAAAAGTAATATTTCACCCCTGAGGGCATGGACTTAAGTTTATAAATCAAAATTATCTTGGTCTTGTGCCATTTCACATGCACAGTGCCTTTTAACACTGTAGAAGTGTCTTGAGTTGCTTGAAAGGAGCATAGCTTGAACTAGATGAAGAGACATTAGAGCAGGTGACCCAAAGCATGGTCAAAGTGGTAGGGTGTAAGGAGTGACTTTTGAAGGAGGAAGACAAAGATGTGAGGGTTCTGCTATAAATTTCCTGCTATAAATTTCTCCTCGTGTGTAGGTGAGGGGTAGAATTTGGGGGGAGCTGATGGGTAAGTGGGGGAATAAAATGTGATTAGTGCAAATGGTTTAATGATGGCTGGCATAGATTTGTTGGCCTGAAGGGGTAGTGAGGTGAAGGGGAGGGAGTTACAGAGCGTAAGGCCTTTTCACATTTCCAGTGAGGATTGGTGGAAATTGGCAATGTGCAGGATACTGCAGCTAGAGGAACAGAATGGGTTCAAGAACTTTGGTTGGGGAGATCACAGGAAAAGGGAGGAAAGGACAAGGAACTTGAACTCGAGGATGTTATCAAATTCTGCCACACCACCAGTCCATAACTTACTGAAGAACCTGTGTTATTGTTACTCCAATCCCCAGCGGAGTTAACATTTCAAATACGTCACCTTGTTCTCGCCCATGAGCAGTTGGGAAAGGTGGAAAGGAGCAGGTGTTATTTCCATGTTGTGCTGTTGAATATCTTGTGATATTTCCACAGAGATTAATGCTTAAATCATTGTATCCTTAGTTTTTTGTTAGAAACCAAGTGCTCTGGACTTGGCTCATCAAACAGTCTTTATAAACCGTACAGAGCAAGTCACCTAAGCACCACGAATGGCAGAGAAAAAACACACTAAAGAGGCTCAGTGCAGGAGCTTAGATTTGATACAGTTCATCTGTTGTTGAAATCACCTCAGAAATAGTCATGAATGGACTGACCAAAAATAATTTTGCTTATAATTGATCACTGTATCTGGTTAAGCATTGGTTGTATTTTGGCACAAAATCATTTCTGTTTGTAATGTTTTAGTAATGCTAGATGATTTGTAGTGTTTGCTGCTTTTGTTCATTTGGTTTGTGTTTCATGATCAGGGGTCATAGCTAAGAGGCATCAAGGGTCCCAGGTGCTTGGATCTTCAGCTAACACAATCCAAACCTTCCTATTTTGAGGGGGGTGTTTGAATCTGCATCTAGCATTACTTTCCTGGGTTCCAAACCTGCCTAGTTATGACCCCTGAATTTGCAATGGTGGTTCAGTTATTTAACTGGGGTGTTTTTGGTGATGGATAACAAACGCTTTTCTTTCTCATCATCAATAGACAAATAAAGGAAGGATTAGTATTTCATCACCTTTTGTTATGGACAAAAATGAATAGTAGGACAAGTCATTTGGATTTCACTTTGGGTGGCAGAGAGAGCACTGCTGTATCACACAACTTACTCTGTCTATATGCTATACTGCACAGATCTCTGATAGATGTAGAAAACCCCCATGAGGAAAAACTTGCTTGCAAAGTAGTTTTTCTTCATACAAACTAATAGTTTTATGTAGTGTGTTTTTAAACAGGGCTCTATGCTAAAGAGTGATTAAGCAGAAGCATATATTGCTTGCAAGTGGTGAGCTGATTTAACAATTGGCACTTGAGCTCACAGAGTTTAAAAGAGAAATGGAATGTTTTGCAGATTTGGAGATTTCAATTTTTATGCACAGAGGAACACTGAACAACCAGGTAGTACAAATAGTTTGGAGCCCTGTTAAATATCGTGGTGGATGTAGTTTGTCTTGATTATTGGTGTTGACTTGCTGTGCTGGCTCTGTCGATTACACCACTGTTTTGATATAACAACTACATCTGTTTCAAATATTGAGTTAACCTTCATTTCTCTCTTTTTGTACACCTTGTAGTTGCCTCTCCAACGAGATTAAAGTTTTCTATAATGTCTCAGGACAGTGTTAAGATTACATGGAAAGCCCCCAGGGGGAGATTTCAAGAATACAGATTAACTGTGACACCGGTTGTAGGTAAGGATATTATAATATTTTTGATTCTTGTACTTGCCAGTGAACAGTACTATCATTGGTTGGTTGTTATACGTTTTAAAACAACATTAAAGATTTTTTCCCTTTCTTGTGCAAGTGTTTACACTTACTACCCTCAAGTTGTATCATGTTTCTACATTTCTATAATGTTTATAGGCTGATGTTTATATTAAAGGGAATGAACAGGAAGCCCATGATGAATGTTTTGTATTCGAAGAAAAATTTATCCAAGCTTTAAAACTGATCCTTATGACTTTTTTAACCCAACCCATCCGTTGGTTTCCAATGAGGTAGGTGTGGTCTGGTTTCACACTGCTTGGCTTCAATACTCATTAAAGTCAACATTTAACAGGATGCAAGGTTGACATTTCACCCACCCAGTTCTGTGGGATTGGGCCAGCATTCCACCTGAGTCTTTTTGTAAATAAGTATTTGATGTTGAACTCCTTTGAAGCAGCATTTGCTGTGTGGTTGTACTTGAGAAGGCCTTCTAGAATTGCCCTTCCTGACAAAGCTTGCTATCTTCCAACAGTCTACTCTCATCAATAAGCTCTTTTAATTAATGCCTCGATGACTATTGCACAGTAATCAGCAGCAAGTGATGGTATCAGGAGCTAGTCAATGAGTGAATGTGGAAATGAAAATGGTTCCCATATCATGTAACAGCCGCTGGTGGGACGTAGAATTACCAGTACAGTCAGAGTCTTCTGTCACCCCTCTGTTTCCCCCATCTTGGCCTTCTACATCTTGCCCCCTCGCCCCATCACTGTATTGTTCTACTCTTTTTCTCCTTCATGGTTCTTAAACCCACCTCTGCTACTTGCCTCAACCATGGCCCTCCAGATCTGGGGAAAAGATTTTCCTGAATTCCTGACTGGATTTTTTTTTTGATAACTACTTTAAATTTGCTGTCCCTAGTTTTGAACTCCCTCATGAGTGGGAGGATCTCTTCATTCTCTCTTTATCATTTATAAACCTATTGGGTCAATCCTTAGCCTTTCTTCTGGAGACAAGCTCCCAGCCTGTTAAGCCTTTGCTAATAGTTAGTCTCTCAGATCTGATGTCATTCTTGTCCACTTTCTCTGCACATTCAAGTCTACATCCTTTTTGCTAATATGGAGGCTAGAAGTGATCTCAGTTCTCTGTGAGATAACCATACAAACTTGCCAATAATTATCTGCTTTTTAATTCCATTCCTCTGGAAATGGACCCCATGGCTTCATTAACTTGGGTAACTACTGTTGGTAACTTATCCACCTGTAACCCCAGATCTCATTGCTCCTCTACCCAATTTCACAGGGTTTTCACATTGAATGACGCTGCCTAGATCCATCATGTGTACTGGCTGTTTGCCAGAGCTATCCAGTCGATCCCTTTCTTTCCGCATAATACCTCTTCCCTTCAAGTATTTATTCAGCCCGTTTTTCTGTTGACTGCTTCTAGTGTCCATTTTCCGCAATGCATTCCCTAACTCACTGACTCACTGTTTCCCTTCTGATTCTTCTGCTGATCCCTTTCACTATGTCCTCATGTTACTGACCCACCTGCCAATTTCTTTGTGTTTGCTCTGATTTTAATGCCACTATCAACTTTAATCATCTCAGCTCAAAGGGAAACGTGCTATCTTGTACATTCCACCAGCACTGAGTTACTGCAGTAATTAATAGTGTGTCTCTATATGTTCAAATAATACTGAAGAGAATCTGAAGACCTTGGCACTTTTCCTGGATTAGGAGATGCCCAGGGAAATATCAATCATTAACATCACACTTCATGTATGTGATCCAGTACTGATTTTATCACTGTGAATAATGTTTGGCTCCTATTAACTGCAGCAGCATTGTCAGTTTTTACTTCAAGTGACACAGATCAATGAAGTGATATACCTTGAGGTTATCTGGTTTATGAGGGTAGTAAATAGGTCCCACACACTAACAGAGTGATGTGTCCTCAGGCATAGTCGCCTTGGTGTGCAAGAGACAACTTTAATAAGTTAGTTCAGTGACTGAGTATTGAGCTGCATTTCTTTTTCCTTGGAGGCTTTGTGAATCATTTAGGGGTGTTAGGAATCTCTCAGCAGTTTCTTCTCTCTTGGTAGTCTGTATGGAAATTGTACAGATTTTGAGGTTTAAGTTTTGATTGAGAGCAGAAGAGAAAAGAAACCAAAAGGCAACTTGCAGCCTCTTTGTTTTGAGATACTTTTCAACACGAGTTAACAGCATGCTTAATGCTATCTGTAAAAAGTAAAATTGGATTTGAATAAATAGTCCCAGGTGTGGGGAAAGCTGCAGCAATATGGGCAGAAAACATTGTTCATTAACTCCCTGAAGGTCAGGCTCCAGTTTTCATTCCAGGCCAAGTGTGAGACTCGCCTCCTGTTGATTCCTGAAGTATAGTATTTTCATTCCTGTTTTTAAATCCCTTCCTTTCACTGTAATCTCCTGCAGAGTCCAGAGGAGTCTGTGCCTCTCTTTCTGGCCCCTTGATCATCCACAATCTTTGCTTCGTTACTTGCCATTCAGCTGTCTGGGGTCTAAGTGCTGGAAATCCCCCCCCCTCAAAATCTCTTTGCCTTTCAATGCTCTTTCCTGCTTTAAGATATTCCTTTAAAATTTTATTTCATTGCATTTCATAAACAGTGGCTAAATTTTGCCTGTTGTTAATCCTGGGGAATGAATTTAGGGCACTCCACTGGCACACCTGGAATGTTAACACCAGGGTAGTTGCCTTGCATTAGATTTGCTTTCAGTGCGATTATCTATTGGCAATAGCCAATCTCTGAAGATGTAATTGTGTCTTAAGCTACTTTCAGTACATTGAAATAAAATTGGCACAGTTATAGGAGCAGCCGTGAGCCTCTTAGTTACTGAATATGGGAGGCCCCAGATTCTTCTAGTGCTCCTAGTACCTGTTGAACTAAATGGCAGGAGCACAGGAATGAGTTGACAATGCACGACTGCTTGTACAGATTGCTAGGAATCCATTATCACCTCCCATTTTGCTTCTGTTAATGGGACCATGGGCATGGAAAGTCATTGGAAGATGCTTCAGCATCTGTTGCAGTGGGAGTGTCTGTACCTTAACTCCATTTTCCCATACTGGTTCCATTTCCCTTGCAAGCATTCTCCAACAAAAGTTTTGAATTGACCCCCAGATGTGACACAATCATCTCTACTTGTACACCAGAATAAGAGCCATAAATCTAAAGAAGTCTCTGATGAAGCCACTAAGGTACAATGGAGAACTCTTTCCCCAGGGAGTGAGTGGAAAGAGGAGCTTGCTCCCACACTCAATGCCTTGTGTTTCTGCAGTGCCTTCTGCTTCATTTTCAGGGTGTTCCAAAGTGCTTTGCAGCCAATAAATGGTTTTCAATTGTTGTCCCCATTTTAAGGAACTTGACAACCAATTTACATACTCTATCTCCCACACTCAGCAGTGTGAACATAATCATATGATCTATTTTTGTGATAGTTGGAAGATGTATATCAGCCAGAACACTGCAGATGGTACTTCTTTGAAATAGTGCCCAGGAATCTCTTTGAATAGAGAGCACAATGGAGTTCAGTTTAACACCCCATCTAAAATTTGATCACTCTAACAGTGCAGCATTCCTTAGACCTGTGCAGGAATGTAAGCCTGTGTGGTTTTTTGTGCTTGTGCTGAAGGGCTGAGGTGAAGGGAGACCAAACCTTTTGCATGCACATCAGAAGAGGTCTTTTGCCTTGTGATATTTACTGCCGTTCAAACTAATTGGATCAATGGCTGGATATATGCAGACTAGAGTAGGCCTTTATACAATAGTCCTATTTGTATATAATAGTCCTATTTGTATGAGAACTGCAAAAATTTTAACTTTTACTCTAATGTTTTTGTCTTTTTATAGGCTAAGATTTCTTAACCCAATTTAATAGAATGAAATCTTCAGAGACGAAACCATGAACAGACCTTGCGTTATTCCTTTTCCTTTCTGCCAAGATCACATTTTGCAAACAACTTCAGGAGCCAAGCATTTTGCCTTTTAAGGTCACTTAGATATAATATTATGGGCTATATGTGTTTCTGAATGAGTACAGAATAGCAGAGAAGTTCAAGCAGCCTTACAGACCATCCTTGTATCTATTTCTGATGCTATGGGAGAGGTGTGGGAGTGCTAATTCACCACCTGGAAAGGCTATCTGCCTGCCCTTCACATCCACCTGGAGACCTCACAATGTGTCAGATGTGACAAAACCCATCAGTGTTGTTAGGATGCAAGAGAGGTAATGTTGGCTTTGCCCTGATCACTGCCGTAGCAGAGGTGTCTTTAAAGCTACTTAACACATTGAGTATGTTATGGCTAACCTTAAATATGAAATGTAATTGATTTTCAAGGTACCCAGTTATTCCTTACTAACGAATGTCCCATTTTTATTTAAGGTAGTTAAACATCTGAGGACATGCCTTATGGGAACCTCGGTGTGGTTTCCAGCTTGGCACTTGCTGAGTGCTTTTTGACATTGTGGAATCTTTTCCGGTTTTGCAGTTACAATATGTTAGTGCTGCCTCCTCTGTGCTCCAGGGATCACTTGGAAAGCTCCCCCTGCCAGTTTATTAACTTGCTGCTTTTCACCTGGAGTAAAATGCTCCTACTTCTGTTTGGTAGTGTCACTGAGGAAAGCTCTGATTTCTCCATTGATCATACCAGATCCTTTCAAGGGTTAGACAAAACAAATGGATTCTATTGATTTTTTTTTTGTTTTTGATTTGTTCTTGGAGAAGGATGATTCCTTGGGGTCAGTCATATCAAAAGGATTGAGGCAGGTTAACAGCGGGAAAACCTAGCACTGATTTATTTCTGGAAGAACAAAATTACAAATCAATAGTTATAA
>JAUZTB010000135.1:31989023-31999037 GCA_034780895.1 Rhynchobatus australiae
ATGAGTTGAAACATCTCTACGTATGACCCTACTGAAAATCTTCACAACCTATCATTTGAAAAAAATTTTATCAACGTATTGGCTATAGGTCCAAAGAATGTAAATTATTTACAATTGAAAATGAGCAGTTTTTCATCATGTGATAACGTACTTAACTGATCTCAACTTTCTGACTATCAATTTTTGGTGGAGAAAGGTGGCTGTTTTTGAAAGTAATGTTGGAGCTCCTTATTTGAGGACACATCCCTACACCTAGACCCACTGAGCATAACCTTTGACTACTTAATGCAGTAATTTGCAGTAAGTTTTCCATCTCTTAGCACTGTCCAGTAGTTTAATGAAAACAAATTCACCACAACTCATAACAACCCAATCAATGTTGGTGTCATAACCTCCAATGATGCCAAGGAACTTCAAGTGATGTTCTGAATCCTTTATTTGCTGGACTTGGTGTCACTAAGTGGCTTCTTGATTCTGTTTTTCACTGTTGTGCATTTTACGATCTTAAATATAGAAAGCTAACACTGCTGTTCTCTACTGCAGGTAAAATTCTCCTGTGATGCAGCCAACAAAGGTGCTCGTTAGAGCTGACGGCAATCAGTAAAGGCAGAGCTACCACCACCTGAAGTAGTGCTGGACACGCTTCCTTCAAGAGACCATTGGTCTTCGGGAAGACCCTTGACCAACTGCCCTTATTTTCCAGCCACTGATGGCTAGCAAACGGAAGTCAACAACGCCGTGCATGGTTCGTGCTGCAGACGTGACAGAGCAGGACCCAGACTTGGAAATAGTTGGGCAGGCTGGTGGGTCTCCACACCAGTTGTCTGACGAGAGCTGCCCAGCAGATAATGGAATGAGTGACGGGGATCAGGGTTTGGAGAAAGCTGCCTTAGACACTCGACAGACTAGGAAGCTGGAAGGAGGCTATGAATGTAAATACTGCACCTTTGAATCACAGGACTTGAATGAATTTACAGAACATGTTGATACTATACATCCGAATGTTATCCTTAATCCGTTTTATGTCTGTGCAGTTTGTAACTTTACAACAAAAAGGTATGATACTTTTACTGATCACAATGGTAGGCATCATCCAGGAGAGAGCAACTTCAAGTTGAAGTTGATAAAGCGCAATAACCAGACCATTCTTGAACAAACTGTCGAAGATCCCACTAACGGCGGGAATGCAGATAAAGAGGAGATCGCTCCCACTGGAATCTCCATCAGCAAAACTCCCATCATGAAGATCAAAAGCAAAGCCGACGGCAAAAGGATAAATGTGTTGCCACGAGTGAAAGATGAATTTGGTACCACGCAGGAAAGCAGGGCGGAAGAGAGTGCCAATGGTCCTCTCCATGGTGGTTTGGTTGTTCCAGAGACCGTGATCAAGGATGGAGTGGCTCATGTGATGCCTTCTATACAGCCACCACCAAACATCAATCTAATACCCAAAGTCATGATTCCCATGCATGGCTCCAAGTATAATGCTGCCATGGACATCAACAAAAACCTGATAGGATCCTTTAACAAATTCCCCTACCCTACCCAAGCAGAGCTGTCTTGGCTGACGGCAGTGTCAAAGCATCCAGAAGAACAAATTAAAATGTGGTTCTCAACGCAACGCCTTAAACATGGCATCAGCTGGGCTCCCGAGGAAGTAGAAGAGGCCAGGAAGATGATGTTTAATGGTACCATCCAGACACCAACAATCACCGTTGTGCCAGCACAGGTACCAGCCACTACCAAAGGCAACACGCAGCAGGTTATCCAGACCGGAGTGCCGTGCCAGTTAGTTGGTCAGACAGGTATTGTATTAACTCAAGTCGCAAACGGGGCGACGGTGTCTTGCTCCCCTATCGCCTTGACCATGGCCAGCAGCTCAAGTCAAGCCCAATCTCAGAAGCGGGGCTTGCTGTCCTCCCAAGCAGGGGTGGATTCGAAGCGGGCGAACGTCGTCCAGGTCTGCCAGGTCTCGTCACAAGGTGGCTCGGTCTTGTTCTCCCCGGGCAGCACGGATGTCAGCACAAGCCGCAAGAAGACCAAGGAGCAGATGGCAAAACTCAAAGCCAGCTTTGCCATCAGTCAGTTCCCCAACGACGATGAGGTTTTCCGGCTGATGCACGTCACCAAGCTCTCCAGGTCAGAGATTAAGAAGTGGTTCAGCGACAACCGTTACCGAACACAGAAGGGGCACTCGAGTCACGCCTCCGCTGAAACCACAATCACCATTCCACATGAACCTACTGGTGGCCATGGAGCCCGGAAGTCTGGATGGAACACATTCTCCGACTTTGGGCCCCAGAAGTTCAAAGAGAAGAGTGCGGAGCAACTGAAGGTACTGGAGGAGAGCTTCCAGTACAGCTCCTTCCCGACGGACGAGGAAAAGGATAGACTGCGGGTGGAGTCCAAGCTGACCAGGAGGGAAATAGATGCCTGGTTTTCTGAGCGGAGGAAACTGCGCGACTCTTTAGAAGGAGGGATTCTAGAAATGAGGAAAGCGGAGCTGAAGCAAGAGAATATAAAATCGGAAATAGCTGAAAACATCCACATAAAAACCTTGCACTCTGCTCCACATTACCTGTCCAAGTCTGGGACTCCCCCTCCAAGCGGAGCACTGCAGCATATTAAAGCCACCAGTCCAATTGACAAGACTCATAAAAAGAGCCAGGAACAGTTGCATATCCTGAAGAGTGCATTTGCACGCACACAGTGGCCAACTGTGGAGCAGTATGACACTTTAGTGGTGCAGAGCGGTCTGCCACGAAACGACATAGTGCGTTGGTTTGGCGACAACAGATACGCGATTAAAAATGGCAATTTGAAATGGCTTGACCAGTACCAAAGAGCAAATTCAGATGGTCATAACGGGCAGAGTAACCTCAATGGCAGCGGGACACGAGGTAGCAGAGGGCACAAAACAGCCGGTGTTTGGAGCGGAGCGGCGCATTCGACACAGAGCCGGGCTGGTAAGTCGGTCCTGTTGCAGTATTACCTGCAACACAGGCAGCTGAAAGAAGAAGACCTGGATGAGTTGGTGTCAAAGTCCAACATGAGCTACGAGCAGGTGAGGGACTGGTTTGCGGAAAAGCAAACAGAAGACGCCATGGACACATCTGAGAGCAACAGCAGAGATGGGCAATGCAGCGAGGAGGATGAGAATGAAGACTGGAGTGCGGTGGACGATATAAATGAGAGAGAAGACTATGTCCTGTCTGAGTTCACTGGCAACTGGGCTCGTGCATCACAGTGCGGCTCGACTGGATTTAATGAACTGGATTCAGAAAGCATGTCTGCAGAAAATTCGAACATATAGCTAAGGTAAGGACTTTGTGACCTAATTTGTCCAACGGGACTCAAATGTGTTTGGTCTCTTGAACAGGAAAATAGTTGGCCTGCTGTAAGGCGAGGAGCTAGTTGGCTAGCCCCACTTTGGGTGGGGGGGGAGGGTGCGAGGGGTTGTTGGCCATTTGGTTCTGGGGGTAGAGTTTTATCTCTGTCACGAGTACTGAAGAGGAATTGCATGGCACCCCTGCCCTTAGTTCTTCCAGTTACACAACAGCTAATGAAATCGAACCTTGGGAACCACATACAACTGGCAGCCAATAGTGTTGCACCTGTTCAGCCCTGGTACCCAAACTTTAAGTGTGCACAACAGATGCCGTTCACAGGCCATCCCTGCATAACAAAGTGGTGCGGTTTTTATAGACGTCCATGAGTCGATTCTGTTCATATGTCAGAAAGTACACAAAAATCACTGTGTTAACCATACCTTCACTGTGTTGTAAAGAATAGCATCAAAAACACACAAGACTGATGAGAAAGAACAATTACTAAAAGTAGAGAAAGAGGAAACTAGTTCTGCCATTTGTAAGAACGAACAAATGTATGTATGTACCTCAGATGTTTGAATTTAGCAATGTAATGGGAGGTGGTTTGTATGTAAGGGTGTCAGTAGGTCTGGTGTTTGTAACCTGGGGACAGCCTATACAGTATCACTGATTCCATTTGTTACAAAGTACTTCTTGGTGGTGTAAGGAAAGGTCCCATCATACTTTTCTCTGGGCTTCTCAGAGCTGTGGTGCAGAGGTACAGGTCAGAGTCTGGCTTCAGCCCACAGGATCCTTCTGTACAGTCAATGAGCAGAATGTCGTCTGTGTTTGTTGCTCCCCTACCCCTGTGTGTCAGTGGTCCCCACAACCAGATCTTGCTGGGCAGTCTCTGCACAGCTCAGGGCTTTCTTGCCAAAAATAGTGCACAGAAATATTTGGGAGACGCACGAGACAGCAGAGGCTGGAATCTGGAACAACACACAAAGCGCTGGAGGAACTCACTGGGTCAGGCAGCATCTATGGAGGGAATGGACAGTCAACATTTTGGGTCAAGACACATCGACTGTCTATTTCCATGCACAGATGCTGCCTGACCTGCTGAGTTCCTCCAGCGCCTCTTGTGTGTTGGCACAGAAATATTTTGACAGCTGGCTGAGGCTCGCGCCCAAGTGTAGGTGCTGTGTCAGGAACTGAATGTGACGATCACAACCATTCAAAAGTAATCAAAATCTTAAAGCAAAATTGATGATCTATGTAGAAAAAATAAAGTTTTAGTTAATTTAAATACTTAAAATTAAAAATAATTAAATGCATTAAGTTAACAATTAACTTCATAATTGATCAGATACAAATCAGCCGAAACTTTCCTCTCCACCTTGCAGCTGTTTTTTTTTCCATTTGAAATACTGGTAAACTGGAAGAAGTTGTTTTGTCTCTAGACTCCATGAGATGTATTGGATCTTAGTCAGAGTGATAGAACAGGGAGGACTAAAATCACTTGGTTTCCACACTGCCTTGAATGAATGTCTCATTTTCCGACTGAGACCCTTCCTGCAAGTTGTACAAAACTGCCTTGATGTAATCCCAGTTAAAACTGGCAACTGAATGCCAGCCTGCAGCCATTGTGAATAGCAGGTCACCACAAAGAACTTCTGAAGCAAATTTGTTTTTCGTTTCGATTCTCTGGTACACCATTCCTCCATTTACCATAGTGGTTTGTTCAGATTTTGGGGTCTGGGTTCACTGATCGGGCCAACGTTTACTGCCCATCAACTGAATGGTGGACTCAGCCATTTTGGAGCCAACCACTCTGGTGTGTCTGCAGTCATATGGGCCAGACCAGGTAAGGAGAGGAGATCTCCTCCTCGAAGGATAGTAGTGTTTATCTCACTATCTGGTAGTTTTGCGGTCACCATTACTAATCGCAATGTTTTAAACATTCCTGTTTTTTTACCCAAGTTCAACTTCCACAGCTGCCAGGGAGGGATTTGAACTCTTCTCTCTGGATTCTTGGACCAAACATTCTGGATTACTCCTGCAGTAACTTGACCACCACTGTTGTTGGAGCCTACGCTTTGCAGTTTGCTGTTGCGCTGGCTGTGTTCTGCTTTATCTGTGTGCACTCATGTGCCCCTTTATTAGCATTCAGTTTGAATTGTTGAAGAATAACTTCTCATTTCACACCACGGCTCAGCTGTAGGCCATAGCTTAGTGGGTGGCATTTCTACAGCAGGTCACGAGTTCAAGTCCCGCAGCAGAGATCTCAACACAAAAGTCTATGCTGACTCGTATGCTGAATTTAATAAATGCCGCACTATGGAAGATCTCTGTTTTGTTCATGGCAGTGTGGAAACCCTGAGTGATTTTAGTCCTCTGTTAAACAAAGACCTCATCTTTATTTCAGATTCCAAGGCATTATTTCAAGGATAACCTGGGAAGTCTTCCCTGGTGTCCCAGCCTATACTGATCCTTCAATCAACATCAGGGGAAAAAAAAGCAAGGATGATCTAGCCATTATTACTTTGGGGGATCCTTCCATGCACAGATTGGTTGTCACGTTTGCTTCAGTTGTAAAGCACTTTGGATCTCCCAAGGAGCTACTGAAATGTTATTTTGCTTTTGTACCTACACCCTCCTTGTGTTGATTCTCTACCTACTCCCCTTCCTTGGGTAGGACCTTGTCTGAAATTTAAGTGGCTTTCTTAAATAATGAGGATAGAAATTGAGGGTGAAAAATGACTTCTTGATATTTTTGCTCACTAGAATGAGCTTCCTGGGAACTTTTCTAGTCTGCTCACCCTGAGGGTTTACAAGGCACCATGGACAGCTTTGGTGCTGGGTGAATGTAGCAGTTGGAGTCTGCAGCCTGCAAGACCCAAGTGTGGCAGCACAAATGCAGAACCTGAATTTGCCATCAACTCCTCGCAGACTATTTCCTTAAACAGTTCTCATAGCAGCACTATCAGCCAATGAATTGGAGAAGTTCACAGCAAGGTATCTTTCTTTTACAGCAAGCTAAGTCCATTTACTTAGATCCCAGATTCAATCAGAATCAGATTTATTATCACTGACTTGTATTATCTTTCCATTCCCTTCACCCTTGTGTTCTTATCTAATTTTCCCTTGAGTGCATCAGTGACCTTCAGGCTGCTAGATTTGGCCTGGAGATGTGGCACTGGCCCTTGTAGTGTACAGGCTGTAACACTGAAGTATGTAGTATGAAAGCAGAGAGGTTATTCTTGAAATAAGAACACACAGTTCTGGAAATTCTCAGCCAGCATCTTTGGAGGACAAACTGTTAATCTATCAAGTCATAGAGCCTTCATTAGATGTTCTGACCACCAAAGGCAGGAGACTTCTTTTTACCCTGTACCACCTCAATGCACTGTGTAATGAATTGATCTGTACGAACGGTATGCAAGACAAGTTTTTCACTGTACCTTGGTACAAGTGACAATAACATACCAGTACCAAACCTGCTAAGTATTTCCAGAATTTTCTGTTTTTATCTCACTTTTGGCACCTGCCTTTTAGAGTTGTTAAGTCATAGAGTTATACAGCACAGAAATGGGCCCTTTGGCCCATGGTATCTACCTGAGCCAGTCCCATTTGCTTTTGTTTAGCCAATATTCCTCTAAACCTTTCCTATCCATATACATCTCTAAATTCTTTTTCAAATGCAGTAATTGTACCTGCATTTGCCACTTGATCTGGCAGCTCGATCCATATACCCATTGTCCTCTCTGTGAAAAGCTTTCCCCACAGGTCCCCTTTAAATTTTTCCCCTCACCTTAAAACTATGCCCTCTAGATTTAGACTCCCCTACCCTGAGGAAAATGCCTGTGACCATCCAACTTATCTACACTGCTAATGATTTTGTGCATCTCCATAAGATCACTCTTCAGCTTCCTACACTCCAGAGTCCCAGCCTATCCGGTCTCTCCTTATGACTCAAGCCCTCCAGTCCTGATAATATCCTTGCGAATCTTTTCTGCACTCTCTCCAGCTTAATTGCATCCTTCTTGTTGCATAGCTAATTCAGGGAAATTGTGCTTCTTAATACTGATGGTCTTCCAACCTAGACACATTTTAGCTTGCTTTTTGATGTCCACTTATGCTAGAACTGCATACAACCCTAGTCAGATTACAGCAAGAGTACTGGTCATGCAGTTCAGGTCATGTTACCGGTGACAGTCAAGGAGATTTACAAGGATGTTGCCAGAACTGGACAATGAGGAAAGGGCAGGGTTGTTTTCTTCGGAATGATAAGAATTACCATAGAACAATGCAACGTAATACAGGCCCTTCAGCCCACCATGTTGTACTGACCTTTAAACCGTGCCTATTAAATCCCTTCCTCCCACATATCCCCCTATTTTAAATTCCTCCATATGCTTATCTAACAACCTCTTGAACTTGACCAATGTATCAGCCTCCACCACTACCCAAGGCAGCACATTCCATGCCCCAACCACACTCGGTGGAAAAATCTACCTCCGATATCTCCCTAGAACTTCCCACCCATTACTTTAAAGCCATGCCCTCTTGATTTGAGCATTGGTGCCCTGGGAAAGAGGCACTGGCTGTCCACTCTATTCCTCTTAATATTTTGTATACCTCTATCATGTCTCCCCTCATCCTTCTCTCCAAAGAGTAAAGCCCTAGTTCCCTTAGTCTCTCCTCAATCCATACTCTCCAATCCAGGCAGCATCCTGGTAAATCTCCTCTGCACCCTCTCCAACACCTCCACATCCTTCCTATAATGCAGCAACTAGAACTGGACACAGTACTCCAAGTGTGGTCTAACCAGAGTTCTGTAAAGCTGCATCATTACCTTGCGGCTCTTAAACTCAATCTCATGATTTATGAAAGCTAACAGCCCATAAGCTTTCTTAACTACCCTATCCACCTGTGAGGCAACTTTGTGATCTGTGGATATGAACCCCCAGATCCCTCTGCTCCTCTATACTCCCCAGAATCCTGCCATTAACCTTATACTCTGCCTTGGAGTTTGTCCTTCCAAAGTGTACCACCTCACACTTCCCTGGATTGAACTCCCTCTGCCACTTCTCAGCCCAGCTCTGCATCCTATCAATATCCCTCTGCAAGCTTCAACAGTCCTCCGCACTATCCACAACACCATGGACCTTTGTCATCTGCAAACTTGCCAATCCACCCTTCTACCCCCTCATCCAAGTCATTAATAAATATCACAAAGAGTAGAGGTCTCAGAACTGATCCCTGTGGGACACTGCTAGTCACAGCCCTCCAATCTGAATGCACTCTCTCCATCACAACCCTCTGCTTTCTACAGGCAAGCCAACTCTGAATCCACGTGGCCAAGTCTCCCTGGATCCCATGCCCTCTGACCTTCTGAAGCCTACCATGCGAAACCTTGTCAAACGCCTTACTAAAATCCATGTAGACCACATCTACTGCACTACCCTCAATCTTCCTGGTCACCTCCTCAAAGATCCCTATCAGGCTTGTGAGACATGATCTTTCCTTCACAAAATCACACTGGCTGTCCCTAATCAGTCCATGATTCTCTAAATGCTCATAGAGCCTATCCCTTAGAATCCTTTCCTGCAGTGTAGCAGTGCATTACAATAACAGAATAGCAAAAAAGTGTTGTTTTACACTAGCATAACACTGAGTGCAGCACTGTATTACAATGCTGTAACACCCCAGCATCATACTGCCTTGCAAAGTTCCAACACTGCAGTGCAGCATTGTATCACGACACCAGAACACTGCAGTGTAGCTCTCTATTACAATTCCACAGTCCTGTGGTTTGGCACATTGTTATAATAGCTCAACTGCAGCTCTGTGTCTGAGAGTGTGTGAGCACATGTGTGTCTGTGCACATCTGTGTGTGTGTTTGTGCATTTGTGTGCACAAAGAGAGGACTTTGACAGGTTGTTCTTTGCGTTCTACCAGACAGAGATACAGGTCCTCCATGGGTTAGGAACCCACGAGTTATGTACAGCTGGTACATGGAGCGTTTGGGAGACCGTCGAGAAGGATTTGCTGGGGGCTGTGTGGGGTTTTAGTAATCTTCTGCCACCCAGGAATTCCATTTGCAGCTACATTTCCAACTTGCTATCTGTTCGGGTTGGGAACAGTTCACAGGAAGAGACCCTGTCGTGTCCAGAGGACGACCGGTATGTGTGATGAGCCGGTGTTAGGCGTTGAGCCCCTCACCTTCACACATCCAGCGAGATTGTGCAGTTCTTCCAGTACTGATCCTCAGTTTCTCTCCTGTCTGAACTCTTCCCCCTTCACTCAGTGTACTTCCCTGTCCCTGTGCCCAGCACCTAGGGCGACTTCTTTCCTGCTGCCTGTGTGACCTCCTCCAGGCCTATCTCAGTGAGCTCCTCTCTTGGTCACAGCATCACAGTGGAAAATTCACAGCCTAGGTGCTGGTGTGGTGAACCCATCCCTTTAAGGGCAGAGCCTGTGTCATTGTCACGTACAGCACAGAAATGGGTCCTACAGCACACCACGTTCATGCCCAACCGATCCCATTTGCCTGCATTAGGACTGTATCCTTCTATGCCTATTTACATCTCTAACTTAGTAATTGCATCTGATTTCACCACCTCCCCCAGCAGCACATTCCAGGCACCAACCACACTAAAAATGTTAACCTTCAGATCCCCTTCAAAACTCCTCCCTCTCATCT